>JADBJO010006587.1:0-44951 GCA_016801955.1 Conus betulinus
GTACAATGATGTCTGGGTTTTTCAGTGCACTAGTGTATGTTGTAATGAGTTTGCTTGCTTGGATCTTTCATTCTCACTTTTGTTTTCCGCATCACAAATATTTTTTTTTTTAAACAATGCAATACAATACAATTAGTACAAACAATGCAATGCAGTACAAAGCAATCAAATACAGCACAGCGTAATAAAGTATGATATGACACAATACAACGTAGAACACATATACTTGTAGAATTAAAACACCATAAGTGTGTTTTGCATTATACAATATAGGACAGCTACAAATGTAGATAGATGTTTTGTGTGTGTGTGTGTGTGTGTGTGTGTGTGTGTGTGCAGTCGATACCAATGAGGTTAGACTCCCCCCCATCCTCCCCCCCCTCCTCCAGCAGATGATCCGTACATCCCCACACAGTAGTCCATGTACTGAAAGGCGAGGGAAAAAAAAAAAAAGGCAAGCGCGCTACAGGGAGTGCACACACCGAGAAAGGGAGAAAAGAATAGGGAGGATTGGGGAAGGGGAAGGGGAAGGGGGGTAGGGGCGGAAGGGGGGGGGGGGGGCGAGAATTTAAAGTAGTCTCACGAGTAGCCTCTTCCCCTACAAAGACGCCCCTATAGAGAAAAAAAAAAGGGGTCTACAAGGAAGTCATGAGGAAAGACCAAAAGCAAGACAACAAAAGCATCAATGTGTGCGTTTCGCGCGGGGATGTGTAAATGAGCTAAACGTAAGTGCTAGTGCGCCCGCAGAGTGTGGGAGGGGGTGAGGCTATGAATGAATCTCCCTACAACTGGTTAAACTAATTTTTTTTGACTGATGTCATTTGAATATAAATCTGTTACGTAGTGACATATGTGCTTCGAATATTGTACAGATGGACATCGAAGCATTCGTTTTTTGAAAATGCTCACACACATTTTTCCAATCAATATTATGTGATTAAGTTTATTTAGTGTTGTTTTTCTAATGTTCCGGTCAGTAATACCAAATATCACTTTTAAGACGTCGAACTTCACATGAACGTCAAGATTAATAAGAATATAATTCTCAACCTTTCTCCAAAATGCTAAGACAGTAGGGCACTCAAAGAAAAAATGTTCGATCACGTCAACAATATCTCTACAATATGAACATTTGTTGTCATCTCTGACTTTCATCTTATACAGCATGATGTTAGTCGGATAAATATTATGCAAAATTTTCCACTGTAAAAGACGAAGCCTTGTTTCTTTTGTTGCACGTGTAGCGACATTCCATATTTGTGGTGTGATGTCAAAGTCAAATACTCTCTTCCAAAAACCTACCGCACAAGGCTGACTATATCTATTATCTACTAGTTGTTTTTCGAAACTCTCTAACGGTTGACACGTTTTGCCACAAAACACAGAGAGTTGAGGTGAGCACTATTATTAGATAACTGTAGACCCAAATAATGCTGAACACGCATAAAAGTGTTTATAGCACTGCAAACAACATTATATTCTAAGATACGACAAGGTGAATTTCCCACTACATCGATTATTTCATCAAAAGATTTCAGCGCATAGTTGTTTGTCAACATATCGCCTACGCTTAGTATTTTTTTATTAATCCAGTGTTTAAAAAAAACAAGACGTTTCCTTGATACTTTATCGCACTGTTGTTCCAATCACATGAGACACAGGCAACTCTAAATGGTTGTTGCTCTTTAACCAAGCACGTAAAACCAAGTTCCAAAAATGTGACTTGATAAGTTCAAATCCCTTAAATTGTGTACATTTTACTGTTGCATAAAAGCATACACACTTTTCTCCAAACGCAGAAAATATGTTTCTGGCTACTAGCCACCATTTGGTATTATTTGTGGCGTTATCTGTGTCGCTGTTTGAGCTTAGTTTGACAGCCCATTGTAGCAAACATGCAGTTTGAAATTCTTTTAAATCTATCATTTTAATCCCTCCCTTTTCTGTTTGGGTACACAGTACAATTCTTTTAACTTTTTCAAAAGCTTTTTTGTTGCAGTCTTTTTTCCTCCACAAAAATCTATATAGTAATCTATTCACTTCATCAATTACGTGATCCGGTACCACTATTACTTGCATAATGTAGACCCACTGTGAGATCAAAAAAGTTTTTACAATACTCACCTTTCCCATAATACTCAAATTTCTTTTTTCCCACATTGCAATCAGACGTCTACAGTTGTCAATTCTACCCGTCCAGTTCTTTTAGTTCAGATGCACAAGTACTATTGCTGAAATACACACCCAGAATTTTTATTTTATTTTTAAATGTAAACCCTGAAGATTGTGTCCACTGCTTATTTTACTTCCTAGCCACATTGCTTCAGATTTATTTCTGTTTATTGTCAGACCTGATATAAAAGAAAACCTGTCAAATATATCAAGGGCTAATCGCATATCGTCTTCGTCAGCTAAAAAACAATGTGATGTCATCAGCGTACAAGGCTATTAATAATGTACAAATACCGTCAGCTTTACCTCTACACTTAAACTTAATGCCCTTAATCTCAGAAGATTGCCGTAGTTTGATTGCCAACAGTTCAAGGGCTAGAACAAAGGCTAATGGAGAGAATGGGCAACCTTGCCTGATTCCCGATTCCACATTAAAAGGCTCGGAAATCCACCCGCAGTAGTTCATACTGCTTACAGAGTTGGTTGTCAATATTGATACCCAATTAATGAAGCGCTCCCGAAACCATACAATTTAAAGGAATTTAACATGAATTCTTTGGAAATACAATCAAAAGCGTGAAAATAATCGATAGTTAATAGTAAGCCTGGTCTGTTGTCTTGACGCAGCTGATCTGTGACATCATCAATCAAACGAAGCAATGTAGATACTCGTCTTCCCTTTTATATATCAACCTGATCATCGCATATCAGATTATCTATGACACTGCCTAATCGCCGTGCCAGACTTTTAGCTAGAGTTTTAGTCCACATTAGTTAAAGATATTGGTCGCCAGTTATTTAGATCATTCCTTGATAAACTTTTTCCTTTATGTATAAGTGTTATAACGGCCTTACGCTGAGAAGAGGACATGCTACCTGTTTCAAATGCAGCGTTAAAAGACCATTACATACTTACTGATACGACTCCAGAACACTTTGTAGAACTCGGCTGTTAGTCCATCACTGCCAGGACTAGAACCATTTTTCATTTCTTTCAGAGCACTTCTAATGTCTTGCTCTAAAAGATTGCTGTCACAATATTCTCTATCGTTATTAGATAAAGAAGGTACAACCACACCACGCAAGAACGCATGCGTTCTTTGTAACATATATCACTATTTATCTTTTTCTTATATAAATTCTTAAAATAATCCCTCTGTGCAGCTAGAATGTTTTTTCTGTCCCGTAACCTCAACCCCATCATTTTTTTTATACTTTTCCATAATTTTCGAGTTAGCACGGGCTTTCTCTAAACCAAGAAAAAATTTAGTGTTCTTTTCGCCCTGCTCTATCCACTGGGCACGGGCACGTACCTGTGCCGCACGGGTTTTGTTTCTTTCTTCTAATTCTAACTGAAGTTTCACGTGCTCTCTTTTCCGCAGTGTTTCACTGCAATCTGGGTCAATGCTGAGAGCAGTATCTAATGTGTTCAAATCAGCGTAAAGGTGTGCTATTTTATTTCTAGTTGACAATGCTTTCTCTTTTGAAAACTTGATGGTACATTCTTTGATTTTAACTTTTAATAATTCCCAAGTTACCTGATCGTCTTCTTCAGGGTCCTTTTCAAAATGGTCTAAAAAGTTGTTCAAATAATTAATAGTTTATATCAGAAAGTAACGAGCTATTAAATTTCCAGTACCCTTGACCATATTCAGTATCTACAAACTTAACAGACATGAAGCCTCCTCTGTGATCGGAGAAAGACACACTCTGAATAGTACTTTGCACTACTTTTTCAAAGATGGATGAGTTGGTCAACATGTAATCTATTCTTCTAGCAATAAATGGGTTTCTTTTTGACCAGCTAAATTCCTTCTCTTCATTATGAAATAATCTCCATGTATCGTGTAAATCACACTCACTGAGCATCCTATTGAATCTCTGTACAATACGCTGATCATGATAATCACCACTTATTACATCATACTCATTATCTAGGACAGCGTTAAAATCACCACACACGACAATATTACTGACATTCACATTTTTAATAACATCCTCTAGTTTATCAAAAAATACATGTTTTTCTCGTAGAATATTTGGGGCATAAACATTTACCACAATCAACTGCTTGTCCCCTGAAACCACTTTCAAGGCCCAAATTCTTTCAGATGCATACACAAGCTCAGTCTCCACCGGCAAGCCTTTTTTTAATTAATATAACCAACCCACCGCTGTGTGTACTTTTGTCAGTAAAAATCAGCTTCCCACCCCATTCTTTTTGCCATTTTTCATTCACATTTTCAGTGATATATGTTTCTTGTAAACAGATCACGTCATACCCACTATTTTTCAAAAAACTATAAACACATATTCTTTTGTTTTTAGATCTTATCCCTCTCACATTCAGAGAAAAGACATTAAGAGAAGATAAAGCCATTTTAGGGAGGTAATCAAAGGAAAGTCCAGGAGATGCGCCAAAAACCGTTCAAACATCCATTGTCCATGCCCGCCCCATGTCACTGTCTGTCTGTGACTGAACGAGCAGTGGAAAGCTTGGCAGTTTTTTTCACGTTTGTCGGAATGACTGGGGGAATCCCCTCTCTGTTGAGCGTGGTCGTTTCGGAGTTTGCGATCGAGAACGTGTTGCAAAATCCAGTTTAGACTGACGTGTCAAAACCGGATCTTTTCCCTTATCCACGTCTTTTCCCTTATTTTCCCTTCCCTCCCTCTTGGATGCTCTACCACTCTTCTTTTTTCCCTGTTCCCCATGACGGACTGAATTCTCCACCACATCGGTCTTTCCTTCTGTCTCACTCTTTTTCAAGAGCGAGGCTTCGAAGTCGACAGCCGATTTTTTCTTCGTGTGTTACCGTTCAGCTTTTTTCCTGCGCCGCTTCTATTGGATTATGTTTATGTGGGATAGTTTTTGGTGATAAAGATTTGCTGAGTTTCTGTGTGTCTTGGCTGGACGGATTTTCGCTATTTTTGTGGTATTTTTATTTATTTTCTTTTTCAACACTGAATCTTGTTTTTGTTTTGTTTTTTTTCAAAATGGCGGATTCTCACGTTGAACCCGTGTTCTTGTTGAAGAGAGACTTACCACTCTCTTTTGAAAATGAACACGAGCGATCTTTTCAAGCGCTAGACATTTGTATAGCCGCCGAAAGAATCAGTGGTAGAGAAAGTATGGTGGGTGCTCAAGAAATTCGGGGACTGTGGAGACTTTACCCATCGACGAGGGCCGCACGCAGCAAGTTGCTAATTGAGGGTTTGTCACTCGGTGGTGTTGTGCTCGTTTGTATGACAAAAACTCCTTTCGTATTCAGAGGACAGGATGATACTGAACATTCCGCTACCAAGGTGTGGATTTCTAACATCCCTCTCTCTTGCGACGGGGCGGACATCGAGTCAGCTCTTGTCAGGCTGGGAGCTGTCTTACGCTCTCCCTTGATTTCTGGAGAAAATGAGGAATAGAGACGGAAAATTGACATGATTCTACACTGGAAGGCGATTTATTTTCATAGACATCCCAGACAAACCGCTCGATAGATCTGTGAAGGTTGGGGGATTTATGGCGATGCTGTATCACAAGGAACAGCCCAAAAGAGATACTAGGGTAACAAAGTGCAATCGTTGCCTGAAACTGGGTCACTGGGCCAGGGAGTGTCCGGAAACTGTGGTTACCTGCAGAGCCTGTCGCCTACCTGGTCATCGGCAAGGGGATCCCGTCTGTGAGATTCCGAAAGCGAGTGAGGAACCGACAGTGATGTCCGTGTGGGACCCTCTGCCACCGGTTACAAGGTTTTGGACACACATCTGACACTGACTCACCCCTTTCTGACAATGACACTGACCGTGGTGCGACTGACGACGAGAAAGATACAACTTCTTTTCCTATTAGTTTTTCAATTTGTGTCATCCATTTTTTGATTGGTAAGTGTTATGTGTGTTCTTGAGATTCCATGGTTTTGTGTGTGTGTGTGTGTGTGTGTGTGTGTGTGTGTGTATGTGTGCGTGCGTGCATGTGTGTGTGTGTGTGTGTGTGTGTGTGTGTGTGTGCGTGTGTGCGTGCGTGCGCGTGCATGCGTGCGTGCGTGCGTGTGTGCCTCTGTTTATATATATATATATATATATATATATATATATATATATATATATATATATATATCAAAAATACCACTAAAATGCCTAATAAAATTTGTACAGTGCTCAACCCCTTGGGGAGCAACATCTATTAAAAATAGGATGGTAAAAGGAAGTTTTAAAATCAACAGGTCTGTTTCGAGCGCTCGCTCTCCTCAGGATCCTGAGAGAGCGAGCGCTCGAAACACACCTGTTGATTTTAAAACTTCCTTTTACCATCCTATTTTATATATATATATATAAGAATTAATTCCTACTTACGGCGACTACATTGAAAAGTGACCTTATAGAGACCTGGGTTATATTCAAACATCCTTGGGCAGGGGAGGCTGAAAGCTGATAACTGCCATCCTTTAGCATTGCTATGCTTATGCTAACAAGGACATTAATTGGTTTTTAGTAAAAACAGATATAGCTTTTTTGCCCGGTCGCCTTAAGGATTTTAAATATTTGGTCAGACTTAGGGCGACTTAAGATTTGACAGGTGTTAAGGCGACATTGTATAAGTTACCACTTAGGAAGACATATATTGTGTTTGTGTTCACATTGTATAAGTCACCACTTTGGTAGACACATATATATATATATGTGTGTGTGTGTGTGTGTGTGTGTGTGTGTGTGTGTGTGTGTGTGTGTGTGAAAGAAAGGGGGAAAAGAGATGGGGGAGAGAAGAAGGGTAATGTTTTTAGAGGATGCATAGGTTTTCATAATGGGTTAGGGTTGAGTCAGGGTTAGGGTTAAGGATTAAGATTAGGGTTGCGTTAGGGTTAGGGTTGTAAAGTTGTAAATGTGTGTGCTTTGTATAGGTAGTGTGGATGGGTGAGCGGAGCCCATCCAAAGGAGATTAACACTGTAAAAGGGAAATATATATTTTTAACCTCTGCCAAGGAGGTTATGGTTAGGTAAGGTTAGGGGGTAAGATTAGATAAGGTTAGTTAGGGTTAGGGTTGTAAATGTGTGCTTTGTATGAGTAGGGAGGTTGGGTGAAGGATAGGGTCAGGGTTAGGGTTAGATAGGGTTAAGTGTAGGTTCAGGTTAGGGATAGGGTAAAGGTGTGAATGTGTGTGCTTTGTATTGGAAGGGATGTTGGGTGAGGGGAATGCAGCCAAAGGAGGTTAACACTGTAAAAGGGAAATATATTTTAACCTCTGCCAAGGAGGTTAGGGTTAGGATTAGGATTAGGGTCAGGATTAGGGATGGGGTAGGGTTAGGGTTGTAAAGTTGTAAATGTGTGTGCTTTATATAGGTTAGGGGTAAGATAGGGTTGGGGTTAGGGTTGGGGTAGGGTTAGGTTTGTAAAGTTGTAAATGTGTGTGCTTTGTATAGGTAGGGTGGTTGGGTGAGGGGAGCCCAGCCAAAGGAGGTTAACACTGTAAAAGGGAAATATGATACATTTTAACCTCTGCCAAGGGGGTTAGGGTTAGAGTAGGGTTAGGGGAAGGATTAGTTTAGGGTTAGAGTTGTATATGTGTAAATGTGTGTGCTTTGTATGGGTAGGGAGGTTGGGTAAAGGTTAGGGTTAGGGTAGGGTTAGGGTTGGGTAGGGTTAAGAGTAGGTTAGATTAGGGATAGGGTTATAAAGGTGTAAATGTGTGTGTGCTTTGTATGAGTAGGGAGGGTTAGGGTGAGGGTTAGGGTTAGATAGGGGTTAGGAGTAGGGTTAGGTTAGGGATAGGGTTGTTAAAGTGTAAATGTGTGTGCTTTGTATGAGTAGGGAGGTTAGGGTTACGGTTAGATAAGGTTAGGAATAGGGTTAGGTTAGGGATAGGGTTGTAAAAGTGTAAATGTGTGTGTTTGTATGAGTAGGGAGGTTGGGTGAGGGGAGCCCAGCCAAAGGAGCTTAACACTGTAAAAGTAATCAAGCAACTGGTTGAGTGACTAAGACTTTCTTTCCATAGCAGTGTGCATCAAAACTAAAAGGTACATTTAGACCTCTAGTCCATTTTGAAATGCCATAACCCATTTGTGGATAGCATGCTTTTGGAGCGTGAAGTTGTGCATAGCTCAGCTGTATTGTTGTCAGCTTGAATAAAACAGAGAAAAAAAGGGAAACCTTAAGACATTCCCCTTAGTTCTAATGTACAGTGAATATCAACCTTAAGGGTACCAAATGTCAACCTAAGTGAGAAGTAATACAAATACATATATCAACCTTAAGGGTACCAAATGTCAACCTAAGTGGGAGGTAATACAAATACATATATTACATTTTTTTCTCCTTCTTTAAAATGCTACCTTGGCAGAGGTCTGAGCTCTCCGATTTTATACTTCCAGTTCTTAAGAACAGAGAGTACTTTAAAACAGACTGAGGAAATGCTGTCTGTCTGTACTCTGTCTGGTATAGTCTGTCCAGAAAATTATGTTTACGTGCTCCAGACAAAACTAGTGTGTCAATCTTTCTTGAAACTTGTAATTTTATGTTTCTTATGGGTCAAGGATGATGACCGGTGTCTTATTTGAGCTATTTAGCAATAATTCGGGTGGAAATGGCAAAAAAAAGGCTTTCGTCCCTGCAGTGCACTTTCAAATTATATTGGTTACATGGTTACATTCAACATGCTGCTGGTAGCCTGGCGTGCAAGTTCAGTGGTAAGAACGCCCATCCAGTGATGCAAACAACAAGGGTTTGACGCCGATGTACCGCTTTGACGCCGCTTTTTTAATGTTTATTTTTGTAGTGGGAAGTCGACATATGTACACTGGGAATAAGTTTATTTGCCTTGCATCTTGTTCTAGTTTTAGGTGTGTATACGTTATAACTTATTCAACAGGTTGTATATGTTTCAGTGCAATGTTTTCATGTTTTTTTTTTTTTTTTTCTGTGATGTCACACAACCAGCTTGAAGTGTGAAGTTTGACACGACTGGCATGCAAACAGACTGAGACTGATACACACACATACACTTCTTGAAAGCCATACTCACATATAGAACACAGACAGACAGACAGACAGAACGACAGACACACACACATACATGCCCACATGTTCAGGCATAGGAGAGAGAGAGAGAGAGAGAGGGGGGGGGGGGTGGATGGGGTGGGGGTTGAGTGGAGTTCAAGCGTGCTACAGGAATTTGGATGGAGGCAGACAGACTTCTTCTTCTTACACTGGCTAGCAACTCCTGCGGTCACCCCTAATCTAAGCATGCAACTATAAGTCAATACACAACACACCTACCTAGCCTTGGGGGTGTTTTTTGTGTGTATGGTATGGCTGTTTTTGTTTTTGTTTTTATCTCACCTTAAAGGTAGCCATACTCCATCTTCAGGGAACTGGGAAGAAAATTAGGAAAAAAGACAGGATGTAGAGCACAAGAGGCAGAAATAAGAAATCTTGAAGAGAAAAAGAGCATGACAGGAAAGAGGAACCCCTAACTACCCAACCACAGTGAACGTGATAGTTCCTGTGGTTCCAGAAACAGGAGGGGCCCTTAATTTCACATTCCGCAGTGCCCCACTGCAGGAGAGGCAGAAAGACAAACTGTGACAAACATTCTGAAACAAACCATATCAAACGCTGCCTTTTCATTTTGAAAGTGATTTAATAAAGTGATTAATACCGTAGTGGCGATCACAAGAAGCAACTTCCAGCAAAATCAAATGAGCCAACAAAACCAACTGTGTTGCTAAGCAGTCGCAAAGCCCTATTTCTATTATGCACATCAATATCCTTGACCATAAGCATAACTTCATAAGTCAAAGTGTCCACACACAAAATTTGAGCTGAGTCCAACAGTTCCACTATTGTATTGTGAAAAAAACAACACCAACAACAAGAAAATGGTATTTAGAGCCCTCTAAATACCCCCAATCCAACCCCCCCCCCCCCCCAAAACTATCTTCCTGACCTCGACCTTGTCAACAGGGGGTATTTTGAAAAAGAACAACTAGACATTCTATGTGCAAGAGTTGGGAGCCGGTGGATGATTCCTCCATTGATGAGGAGATCCATGCAAGTCAAACATTTCACCGGCCAGTCAAAACTGACCAAAGTGAACAAGACATTCAAACACAGCCAATTAATGAGGAAGAAGACACAACAATCAAACCTATGTCACAAAAGAGGCAGACATACTTGGAGCAAGGTGCATCCCAAAGAAAAAAAATTGCATGAAAAAAAAACCTTCTCAAGCCCCCAAACACATCAACACCCCACGCCTCTGGAATTGAAAATTCCATGGATGCATTCAGGCTGTTAAAGATACATAAAATGGCCATACATATAGACAAACAACACTACCACTAAATAATATGAATCACTCATGTGGTTTATAGCACCATCGACCACTATTGACAACACTACCAAGTAAACAATCACTCCTATCATGTGGTTTATAGCACCACCGACCATTATGGGCCACATCAGAGTTGACACCTTGTCAGCTAAGTAAACAAGTGTACATCACGGCTGCCATGCGAGTTGGGTCGCATGATTTTAATAAGGGGAGAGTATATAGAGCCTAAAGTTAACATGAGAGCGTTCGTCTTGAACCTGTATTCAAGACGTGTTTAGCGGCGGAAGGCCAGGCATAGAGTAGCGAGTTCCTCTCTGGAGAGGTAAGCTCGGGCTCTCCGATTGACTTGTGGGTGCAGAGCCGAGAGCGAGTTGAGAAGTGCAGTCGGTGCACTGAGCGCTCCTGATCGCACCCCGGGTGGGGGTTTGACAGTACTCAGGTTTGCTGGTTGGCACCAGGTAAGTGTTCAGTTGTAAGGGGTTGACAGGGACTATAGGTGTAAAGGGTCGCTTTAAATGTAACACCTGGAGAGGTATTTACACGGAATTTCCCTGTTTCACAGTTCTCCCTTTATTCAGCTACCCGATTACTGAGGGCATCCCGGACTGCCTTGGCTGGGGCCTAGCGATGGGAACTGGAGTGGGTGTTCGGAAGTAAGCAGTCTAGTGTGAGAGGTCGTCGCAACTAAGCCCTTGGGTCGGAGTTGGCGGAGGGGACCACGAGTCTCTGTGGGATGGAAGCCCGCCTCACTACCCCAGGCATGGGTAGGACGATGAATTGAGGGCCAGGGTGTAAAGAAAGCCCGATAACGCAGGAATGATACTGATCCTTGCGTGGTTGTGTGCCATGGACTGGTACTTAAAGAGTGCTAGGTGTGCCCGTGACTGGTCTCTGTTAGTTCACTTGTTTTATGTGTCTTTTATGTAAATGGAAATGTTGGCTCTATGCTGAGTGGATGATACAAATTTAAATTAGTAGCTGAAGAGTTATTTCCGGCATTCTTATTTCTGTTGAGTAAATTTAATAAATTGTAACTCCCTATGGGAGGGGAACTGGGAAATTGAAATTTTTTGTTGTGCACCTTTGGTTGAGTGGAGAGATAGTGGGTGTGCACAGAGTAAGCCTTGTTGTGTGTGTATGGGAGTTTGACCACATGTGACAGTGTTTTTATTCTTCTTCTTCTGTGTACACAGGCTGTCAACTCCTGCGGTCACCCCCAATCTAAGCATACAGTCAATACACAACCTACCTACCTAGTCTGGGGGTGGAATTTTGTGTGTATGGCTGTTTTGTATCCCACCTTAAAGGTAGCCATACTCCATCTTCAGAAAATTGGGAAGAAAGCTTGGAAAAAAGACAGGATGCTGAGCACAAGAGGCAGAAATAAGAAATCTAATTTATCTTAAAGAGAAAAAGAGCATGACAGGAAAGAGGAACCCCTAACTACTTAACGACGGTGACCTTGATAGCTCCTGTGGTTTGAGAAACACAGGGGGCCCTAATTTCACAGTCCGCAGTGTCCCACTACGGGAATGTGACAACGACACTTAAATTTTGTTACCTAATCACCAGAGCAAAACAGCATAAACAGTCTGTCATGTGCTACAGGCCAGAAATTCTTCTTCTTCTTCGAACACAGGCTATCAATTCCTGTGGTCACTCCCAATCTAAGCATACAAGTCAATACACAACCTACCTACCTAGCCCTGGGGGTGGATTTTTTTGTGTGTATGGCTGTTTTTTTTTTTTATCCTACTTCAAAGTAGCCATACTCCATCTTCAGGGAGCTGGAAAAGAAATTTAGAAAAAAGACAGAATGTACAGCACAAGAGCCAGAAATAAGAAATCTTGAAGAGAAAAAGTGAGCATGACAGAAAAGAGGAACCTCTAACTACCTAGCGACAGTGAACTTGATAGCTCATGTGGTTCCAGAAACAGGAGGGGTCATTAATTCCACAGTCCGCAATGCCCCACTGCTGGAGGTTAGAAATTTATTGGTAAAGATTGTGAAAAATAATGGATGAAGAGATCTGGTAGATAGAAAGGATAGTACACTCAGTTCAGCAAAAGAATAAGAGTCACAGAGAGAAATAGAAAAGGGGGACATCACTAGCACAAAGAGTAGAGCGAGGCACAACTATTTGTTTCGAAAGACGTTCGGTATCCCAACAAGGGGAAGTCCTAATGAATAAAAGGTCATTCAAGCAATGTCCAAGTTATGTAAAAAACAAAGCAGCAACGTCTTTCTTAACCCGATTGTTTTTTTTTTTTTCTCTCAAATACCAATTCATTATGCAGTTGGGTTTTGTCTTCTTCGCAGTGGTAATGGAATACAAGGTGTTTGTGGGACCCAGAGAGGTACTGACTTCAGCTACACTAACAGAGCACCCTAAACCACCCTTGAAAGCCAATGGTGAATACAAAGGCTGCAAGTACACACATGCAGGGTCAGATCTGTGGGAGGGTTCCTGGGTTCCGGAACCCCAGCCCCCACCCCCTCACCCCGGGCTGTACATCTACCTTCAAAATTAGAAAGAAAAAAAAACCCAAGTGTGTCACACTGAGCAGCAATCAAGTTGTCATTTCTATGATACCTACCAACATCTTGGACTAGTGTTGTCTGACAGGAGTTGTTCAAGACTCAGTTATTCAGTCATTAGGCCTACTGCCTCACTGAGACCAATCTAATATACTCCAATATAGAATTGGGGCTACAGAACAGAAATGTTTAAACAACAGAAAACATGCCCTTAGCTTGTTGACGGTATTTGCCTCTTTCGTTGAACACTTTTGTTTTTTTTACCAACATTATCTTCTCTCGCTGTGACATTTCAAAGTCTGGAAATATCACATTTTTTTCCAAGAATGCTTCAACTTCTTTTACTCCAGGCAAAGAGCCCTGCGAGTCCTTCCCTTGAACCTCTATGTACTTTTCAAAATGCTTGCAAACACATTCAGCATCACTTGTATTCCACTGCCTGTACCGCCTACGAGACATGGTAGGCCTACACAGTTTTTTTTGAACCTGTTGTTTTCAATGATGGGGAAGTTGTACTACTCTTTGCGAACTTGGGGAATGAAGTCATGCCACTCGCATGCTCACAGTCTGGTAAGTTCTGTGTAGATACAGTGGGATCATCCTAAAAATTGTCCAAAGTAGATGCTGTTGCGCAGGATGTGTGGCCTACACTTTTCATGTTTGACAAATGTGACTGAGAACTCTGAATGCTATCCAATGTACATGGGATTGACAAAGAGCTGTGCAAGGAAGAAGTGGACATCTCCAATGAACTGGCGATGTTTTCATGGCTAGATATGGGGACTGACAATGTACTGTTTCCACTGGGAAAACTTGAGGCAGGTGTTTGCTGAACAGCTCCTCTGCCATGCGTGTCAAGTTTATCCAAGAAGCCTCCAACTTTGGTCAACTCAGCAATTGCCAATGGGCACTGATACACATTTTTGTTGATGTTTTCCGAATGTCCCATGTGCCTGTACCAGGTTTGTCTTTGCTCTTCAGGCAGATCTAACAGAGCAAAAAATGTGGATGCCCTATGTCTAAACTTGTCAGCAATTAAAAGTTCTGGTCGCTTGAGTTTCTTTTCACCAATTGCTTGTATGATGGACTTGATGCAATAGTACCCCGAAGCATGGTCTTTTGAACCTCCTGTATTAGGAAACAAGAAAACATTTTCTTCATGTACTCCAGCGTGGCTACGTTCAGAAACCAATTTTCTGATAGCTTGTACTGTGTCGTTAGGAATGAGAACTGGAACCATTTTTCTGCTGCCTTTGCCCTGCTGATAAGCTAGTTTTGTTTTTTTCAACCAGCACTTGCTCCAGTGGATCAGTGATTTGTAGAACAAGGTTCTGATCTACCCACATGCCTTCTTCTCCCTCCCGCCACTCTTTAAGAGTCAGTCTAGCCGGTTCTCCCCCACGTCTGGCATTGTACATGGTAAGCCTGCTGACCACCAAATTTCTTAACTGCACAAAAGCATGGTGGTCCCACAACAGGAAATCATCTTCCATCATGCCATTCATCTGAGACATAATAAAATTTCGGAATGTCTCAACATCTTCTTCGAGAGGCATCTGTTGTGGTTGTCGTAAAGTGTCACGCCGCCTCTCACAGTCCAGCTGAGCGGAATAGAAAATAAAATCCCAGTTCAATTCCAAAACTGACTGGAACAACTCGACTTCCTTTGCCTTTTCCATGTTATCCAGTTGACTGTAGTGACCCTTCATCACTTTTATTAACCTTTTTAAGGCATATCCAAGCGCAAGCTTCAAGCCAGACTTCTGTCCCACATCATTTTCCTTTCTGGTCAAAGTGTGTATTGCCGTTTCTAGCGTTTCAAAATACTGTCTGTCAACCACACTCTCCCCATTAATTTGATCGTCACCTGCTTCAGTTCTCATTCGTAATACCACATTTGCAACCAGGCGCATTTCACCCATGACTACACGTCTTTCCTTTTTTGAAGATTTGCACCAGGCTCTCTGTCCCAGCAGAAGTATTGCTTTGTCTGTCCGACACAAGTGTCCAGCCTCATCTTCCCTAAATTTATTCAAAATCTCGCTTTGGAATTCCGCTGATACCCTGAAGTCGGTGTTTTTGAAAATGCAACTGTTTCGGCTCTAACATTTGCACTACGAGAGCAGTAATATTTCTTGTGCTTGCAAATTACTTTTCTGCTAAAGAAGCCGTTACACCCACTACACATCACTACACCTGTGCTACCCTGCTTCCTTTCCCTCAGCAGCTGTTTTCCTTCATCCCGATGCTGGATATTTTTTTTGAGGATTCCTTCTTTTCTTAAAGATTCAAACACTCTCAACTGTTCCTGAGGAGGCAGAAGTAAAGCTGCTTTCACACTCTCTTCTTCCTTATGCTTCCTCTTCATGTGTCTCGAAAGTTTTGCTTGAAATGTCCCACAAAAGACACATGGACGTGGAGGCTTCTTGTAAGTTTTGCATGAAGTACTTGAAGTGGAAGTTGACTGTGAGAAAGATGCCGACTTTTCTGAAGGTTGGTGTGAACTACCTCCAGTAACAGTAGCCTTCGAGGAAGAAGCTGACCTTGCAACACACTGGGGTGAAGTACCTGCACTAACACTAGTCTCAGAGGAAGAAGCTGAACTTGCAACACACTGGTGTGAAGTGCCTGCAGTAACATTAGCCTCTGAAGAGGAAGCTGGCTTGGCAGAAACAGCAGTCTCCGCGGAAGAAGCCCACTTTGCACCAAGCTGGTGTGAAGTGTCTGCAGAAACAGTAGTCTCCGTGGAAGAAGCCAACTTTGCACCAAGCTGGTGTGAAGTGTCTGCAGAAACAGCAGTCTCCGCGGAAGAAGCCAACTCTGCACCAAGCTGGTGTGAAGTGTCTGCAGAAACAGTAGTCTCCGTGGAAGAAGCCAACTTTGCACCAAGCTGGTGTGAAGTGTCTGCAGTAACAGTAGCCTCCAAAGAAGAAGCAGATTTTGCACCAAGCTGGTGTGCAATGCCTGCAGTAACAGTAGCCTCCGAAGAAGAAGCAGATTTTGCACCAAGCTGGTGTGAAGTGCCTGCAGTAACAGTAGCCTCCAAGAACAAGCTGACCTTGCAGTAAATCGGCGTGAAGTGCCTGCAGTAACAGTAGCCTCCGAGGAACAAGATGACCTTGCAGTAGATCGGCGTGAAGTGCCTGCAGTAACAGTAGCCTCCGAGGAACAAGATGACCTTGCAGTAGATCGGCGTGAAGTGCCTGCAGTAACAGTAGCCTCCGAGGAACAAGATGACCTTGCAGTAGATCGGCGTGAAGTGCCTGCAGTAACAGTAGTAGCCTCCATGGAACAAGCTGACCTTGCTGTAGATCGGCGTGAAGTGCCCGCAGTAACAGTAGCCTCCGAGGAACAAGCTGACCTTGCAGTAGATCGGCGTGAAGTGTGTGCAGTAACAGTAGCCTCCGAGGAACAAGCTGACCTTGCTGTAGATCGGCGTGAAGTGCCTGCAGTAACAGTAGCCTCCGAAGAAGACGAAAACCTGGCAGTAGACTGGTAGTACATAGCGTCTGATGTGTCAGTAACCTCCAAGGGAGCACTTGTAGGGGTTCCTGCAAAACATAACCACCACCACCCAATTGAACTGAACCAAATACCTTTGAAATGGAAGAAAATATGTTAGATGTTTAAAATAGAAGATTCAGTGACATTTACCCTTTACTCAAAATGGTTCTCTCTCTCTCTAATGTTCTTTGGATGAGATGCCACCACAAGACATCAAACGCATCTGGTAACCCCGTTCTACTGTTCAATAGGAGAAAGCCATTGTGAGCCAATGGAATGGAATCCCAATATATTACATGCATCCTGTGCGCCAATGACAGTTTACATGAAGACTCTGGGCACAGGGCAGAATACAAATTTCTAATAAAGAAAAACAAGAATGGAAAAAAATAAAGAAAAAAGCAGAATAGACTCACCACTACCAAATCCTGTACACACAAATATATTCACATGAAATGCATTTTGAACCATTTTGCTAATACGTGGGTGAAAAAAATGAAGATTACCTGAGTTGTTTTTCTTCTTTAGCCCTGGATAGACATCAGACACATCAGAGTCAGAATCTGGTCCTAGGGCCCACCTAGATTCTAGCCAGATCCAGCTCGGTTGTCCTAGATATCCTAGGCTCATCCGCTTGTCTTGGAACCCAATCTAGGTTCTAGCTTGGCACTAGCATGCCACCCAAGCAGCGTGCTGCACCTAGGGTGCCTAGCTAGATTCTAGGTAGGTACTACCCGGTCATTCAAGCAAGTGCTGACCTAGGGAACCAAGCTAGATTCTAGCACAGCCCTAGCCTGCCACCCTAGCACGCGCGCTCTACCTCCCATAATGCGCTGAGTCATCAGGCCAACCAAACTGGCCTATATTTAGCGCAAATCTCAATTCCATTTTTTCTTTATGTTTTTCTTTTGTTTCACATTCTACAGTATTCTAGCTGCGTAATCACCAAAATGATAGAAAACACGAGAATGTTGCAGATGTTTTGATTGTTTTATGTATTTTTTTTTTTTCGTATTTACATGAGATTTTCCGATCCGGAATTTTTTGTGGTGGTCGACACTTTTCATTGACCGGAGTCGTGCCGTTTGCCGTTCTTTGTTCGCCGGTGCAAAGCAAGCAGCTGTGAACACGTGTGTCACTTACAGTGGGCTTTTTGGACCTTTTTCCATTTTTTAAAAGGTAGCTGTTGTACTTTTCTTTTTTTTTAAAACATGTCTTCGTACTGGTTGAAAAAACAGACGTATATACAAAAAATTTGTTTCTGAGACTTTGAAAGTCTGTGATCAGGCTGCTGTGATTTTCGGCGAAAACGAAGCCAAAGCGCAAAAATTGTCTTTTGTGTGTGATTCTGTTGAACTTGATTCAGATCGATAGCCGCCACACTTCTCCGTAGTCCTTTGTGTTCGGACTCTGTTAGTGACAGTCGTGATGTTCAATTGAACACTCCTCCTGTTAGACGTAATAATCATACTGATCACACAGACAGTAGTGCTTCTGATACAAATGATGGACTTGATGGGCTTGTTGGTGGTAATAAGTCTGATAGCGCCAGAACTTAGCATCAATGAAGTTGAGAACTGGGAAAACGACATTTATACTGATACACTTTCAGGTTTTTGTGATTCTTATAACGATGATTTAGAAGGTGAAATGAATGAAGAGAATTTTGTACTTTTGCTGCTGCATGTTGGCATTTTTTTGTTTATGTAGCTCTGAATTATGTGAAAGTCATGTTGATTATGGAGCGGCATGAAACGAACATTACTGATGAAGACGTACATGAGCGATGGCTGGCCACATGGAGGGACTGTGTCCCAGGTGGCAAAAGTAAGCCAAAAACAGTGGTGGTGGTTGTGGACGACCCGGCAGAGGCCAACACAGAAATTGTGTGACTCAATGCATTTAAGAGAATTTTCAATAAATTACCTGAATTGCTCCCATAATAACTGATGTTGTGTGTGTGTGTGTGTGTGTGTGTGTGTGTGTGTGTGTGTGTGTGTGTGTGTGCGTACATGCGTGCGTGCGTGCGTGTGTGCGTGCATGCGAGTATGAATTTCATGGTGGACAACAAACAGAATGGCTGTGAAGCCTGGATACTGTGAAAGGATGAAGAAAATATAATCAATGCACAGAAAAAGAGGTTCTACGGACGACTTTCCAGAATCAAATGGACAGACACAAGAACAAACCACAGCATGTTAAATGAACTGAATGCTAAGCACCAACTGTTCACAGGGATCAACAGAAGAAAACTGAAACATGTAGGCCATGTGATCAAAAACACAAAGATAGGATTGATGTCAACAGTCATGCAGGGGAAAGTTTAAGCAAAGTTCAGGAAGGGACAACTGCACACATCCTACTTCAACAACATTGCTGGTGTGTGTGTTTTGGAAGTTGCCTACAGATGTCTCAATTGTGAGACTTGGAGAAGATGTGTGACTTTGGGAGACAATGGCACCCACTGGCGACACGGGTGAAGGAGAAGGATGAGGTAGATGATAATGGCAATACAGCCCATCATTGAACTAGCTATAGAAGGCCAGCGTCAGCCGTGCTAGAACTAGCATTACTAGTTGCAAAGTGAGACAACTGCAGGCGGAAATCCAAACAAATCTTAAATAAATGTTAGCGAACCGCCAAGAGAAACGTGGACAAACGAGTCACAAGGCAAAACACGATGCGTTTTGACCTCTTAGGTCTTCTTCAAGCAAGACACAAACAAGCAGGACAATGAAAAGGAACGAATTTGTCACTTAGCTTAGATCTCTTCAGCGCTGAATCAACGCCTACCTACCTTGCGCTGAAGAGATATAAGCTAAGTGACAAATTCGTTCGGCACAGGCACAGTGTTTATGTCTTGCCTGAAGAAGACCTAGGAGGTCGAAACGCATCGTGTGTTTTCTTGTGTCTCGTTTGTCCACGTTTCTCTTGGCGGTTCGCTAACATTTATTTAAGATTTATTTAGTATTTACTAGCTAGGATGCCAAGCTAGAACCAAGGATAGGCCCATGTAGAACTAGCTAGGGTGCCAAGCTAGAACCAAGGTTGGCCCATGTAGAACTAGCTAGGGTGCCAAGCTAGAACCAAGTTTGGCCCATGTAGAACTAGCTAGGGTGCCAAGCTAGAACCAAGGTTGGGCCCATGAGCACTTCTAGACTGTCCCCAGCTGGTTATCCAAGCTAGTCCCTAGCCAGTTGCCTAGCTTATGCCAAGATTGATTCTAGCTTGGCTTGCTGTCTGGGTATATCTTTATTAGTTCAACTGGGTGTCATCCTGGGGTATTAAAAATATACTAAATGAAACTCTACAGCATCATCTTCTGTGCAAAAAATTATCCAAATTCAACATCTCATTTTCTTTAAGTATGTATGTAAGTGACTCTCTCTCCCTCTCTCTCTGTCTCTGTCTCTCTCATCAAGGTACTGTTGTAGTTATTGAACGCAACACTTGCTCTCATAATTTTTTTTCTTATCCTGTACTCATCCACGTCATCACACGTTTAAAAAAAAATCCAGTGGTATCTTTCACCTGAAACCCTCTTGAGCGCTAGGGTCTCACTTTGTGGGGTTACATGAAGAAGAATTAGAACAATGTAACTTCATAGTATATATATATATATATATTTTTTTTTTTTTTTTAAGAAAAACAATGAAATTCAGGGGCCACATTTTCATGTCGAACACACTTGGCCATGCAGACCCAACTTGTGTCAGGGATGAAAAACAAAGCTAAGCAAAAAACACTGGAAAGTTGTTGATGGCAGGGGGGGGGGGGGGTTGTACAACGTGCACCACTCTCAGAAAAGTTGTTGAACAGAGGGGAGTGGGGGGGATGGAACGGTGTACACTCTCTCAAAAGTTGTTGAGCATGGGAGGAGGTGGTGGGCGCGGGAGGGGGGGATCTAATGTTGTTTACTCTGTCAATAGTTGTTCAGTAGGAACTGTTAAAACCTGAGGGCTTAAGCCATGGGTCGCCCGGTATGTGATGCTCGACTTTATGAATAAAAAATCTGTAACACCCCCCCCCCCCCCCAACTTTTGCCAGGTCCAGCCCTGGGAGGGCACAGCGCTGCAGCAATGTGCTCTCCGAGTGCAGTACAAATTTCACAACATTATTTTTATTGTATTGGTATACCAAGCACAAGTACTGGTTTACACAAGCTTTAGCACCACTTACCTGCCTATCTTCCGACACGCCTCTATTAACTTGTTCAGGGAGCTGGTGTCCATTTTCCAAGTCACTGTCACTACTATCCTCGGTTTCACGGATGATACCCCTGCAATTATAATCAATTGCATACAATCAGTGATATGAAAGACTCTTTAGTTCTGTAAGTGTTCTACTTAGGATGACCAAACTGAAAAAACAACCATATCCCCCCCCCCCCCCCCCCCCCCGCCTCCCACACTACTTGGTACACTGTGTCACACTGTTTGAGGGGGTCTGTTTTGTCTTTCACATGGGTCAGTTGTTGCCATAGGGAATTAGTGGATTTGTGGAAAACTTTGCAGCCATGTTGTTAGACAGCTCTGGCTAGATGAAAACAGTGCTGATAAGGCTGGGTGATCCAGCTGAAATATCCCTACAAGAAGTCCCCGATCCTGAGTAAGTACGCCTTTTATAATGTTGAATCCAGGATCAGAAACCTACATTCTTATTAACTATCATCCATACAAATCATGTGTTTACCGCATATAAGAATTGAGCTTCAAAGGTTTGTGCACAAGAAGCGCTCTATTCAGGACTAACAGTGAATCTACACACTTCACAGCCTAGTGGTAGATCAAACGCCAGCAAGCACAGAAAATGAAAATAGCTATAGTAATATTAATACATAAATATTTCAAACTATTTTATTGTCATCAAAAAAATATTATTATTGTATTTACATAGGACCTATCATTGGTCACAGACCAACCTCTAAAAACAAGTGCTTTTCAATCATCACACCACTACAGTTTACTCAATGGGCTTGCCTACCCAGGTAGAGCCGACTGATATGCTGACTGCTGGCACTTAGTTATTCCCCATGCCATTCAAATATCACCTACTCATTTTTGGCTCATGTGTAAACAAAGTGAGTCTATGTTCTCATGCTATTTTTTTGTTGTGTGTGTGTGTGTGTGTGTGTGTGTGTGTGTGTGTGTGTGTGTGTGTGTGTGTGTGTGTGTGTGTGTGTGTGTGTGTGTGTGTGTGTGTGTGTGTGTGTGTGTGTGTGTGTGTGTGTGTGTGTGTGTGCATCCATTAATCCATGTATGTGTGCCTGAGTGTAGGCGTTTGTGGTCAACTTTAACGTTGGCAATTTCTCAGCAATTACAAGTGCTGGCAGCAGCCCTTTGTTCCCGAGCGGAACCAGAGGCATAATTCAAGTCAAGTCACAAGTGCTGGCAGGGTCAAAAGTGATAGACTTGCACTTAATCACAATGACACACCCTTCCTAGCAAGCCCTAGCATGAAGACATCATGGAATGGTAAAGGCTGTAATTTGTTTTAATTGGATTCTGTAACTAGGAGTAGGACAACTTGAACTGCCTCTAGTGTTCTGTACCAACTTGAGCCTTGAAGGCTTTGCCTCTCGTCATTTATCTCCTTTATCCCTGCAGTTCCACACAGCATGCACGCCATGTTACATGTAATCCATTTTCACCGGCACAAGATGACCTACACTTTTGAAATATCAACCAGAAAGTAACAGTTTTTCAGCTTTGTAAGAAACACCAGGCAGATATCTTCAATCTACTTGATCTTTGACAAGGTAAATTGACCTCCCCTACTCTTTTCGATTTTTCAACTGCTATGAGTTTTTTTTTTTTTTATGTGCAGGGATCTAGGGTCCGACTCGTTTATAATTATTGTCCCCAAGATAACACGCCAAAATAAGGCAGGAATAGGATTGACTCTAAAGTAATCTATAAGATAGAAACTATAGTTCAAAATGCCAAATGTTTTTGAAGCATGCCAGTACACCCTTAAAAATGCAGCATTTTCTTCAGTCTTATAAACAAAGATTCCATAATTACAGAATGCTTAAACTACACAAATGATGTTCAAGCAAGCCAAAAATCCAAAAGATACTTACTCGTTCTTAAGGTAGCGAAACAAATCTGAAAATGTGGCCATGAGCAAAGAAGGCAAGCCAATGACCAACTTGGACAATTCAACCTGACCCACAGGAAGTAAACACGCAGCTTGTCTGAAAGAAAAAAAAAGTGATAACAGTATATTTTTGCCTTTTTTATGTAAGATAAGATACGTCTTTATTACCAAGTGTACATGAGTCACAAAGAATATTGGAGGGATAGAGCACAAGCTAACAAACATTTCGAGCTCAAGCTCAGTCATTTCACATAATCATAAACTAAGCAAAGGTTGAATATTGGAAGAGTACACATAAGCTTGTCTAACTACCCCCCCCCCCCAACTCGCCCAATCATGCGCGACACACACACACACACACACACTTCTGTGAACTGGGAATAGAATTACTGAATAGACGGTGCACATAGCTGTCTAAAAAAAAGCAGCACTCACACACATATCGAAAACATACATGGCTAGTGTAATTGATGGCGAGTCTGTCACACAGAATGACAAGATTCTGCATTTTGATTCAAGGCTTCGATAGCTTTTGGGAAAAGAAACTATTTGTGACGCCCCGCCATGAAATGAGTCGCATTGTCCCTCACCGAGTTTTTCGCTTGGGCCGATTTTAGGCAGATGGGGGTCAGGTTATGGATTTTTAGATTTTAATGGAATATTAACCTACAGCCTTTCTTCTGTCTTCCATGCAATATTAAAGTGTAAATATGTTTCTTTTTGCCCAAAAAATGCTTTTGAAACACATAACCTCTTGTTTTGACAGCTTACAAACCGATAAAATTGATCAAAATTGACAGGCCCTCACCCCCGAAATATTGGAATGGACCTGTCGAATGATACCTCGTTGGAAAGGTCTAGACCTCTATTTTTAAACTGAAACCCTTTCAGGGGTCAATTTCCACGGTGTAAGCCAATCATCGTCCTTAAAAAAGGGGTATGACGTATAAAACAAAGCGTCACGAAGGTGGGATTCCCCACTGATGGTTGGCCCAAAGGCGTTCACGTGACCAACACAAGCAACAATGGCGGCTTCCAAGCGAACACGCCGGAGAGTCTTAGGGCTAATATTTGTGATTTTTTTAACAAGATCGGCTCGCGATGCCAACATATTTTCATCATCAGATGAACATGACATTTACGGGCTGGAGACTGAATATTTCCTGGACGACGATGGCAGTTTTTCTACCGATAACGAAGAGGAAATGGGTGATCGAAGTGATATTGACAGTCAGTGCTCCGAGACCGGCTCGGATCACGAAGAAGCACCTGCACTCGTCCAAGTTCAAGAGCCCAATCTGTCTGTGAATGCCGACATAGACAGCGAAACCATGCTTGGACCTGATGCTGAAAGGCTGAAAGTTGAAGCTTTCGACTGCAAGTATCGAAATCGCCATGTGGCAGGTGCAAGCAGTGTCGTGACTGACAAGCAAAGCAGTGAAACTGACAGTGCTGAGCCAGTGTCCAAAAAGAAGGGATGCATTGCACAGTTCACTTCTGAGGACATACTGGCAAAGAGAATGACCATGGCTGAATTATCTGAAGGTAAAGCACACAATTCAGTTAATATTTACTGTCACTGCATAATTGTTTGATTTGTGTTTAATTGTGGCAAGGTAAACATGATTAAACCAAAAGCATAACCTCATTGTGATGAGTCATGCATGCACACACACACACACACACACACACACACACACACACACACACACACACACACACACACACACACACTCACTCACTCACTCACTCACTCACACACACATACATATTGTTATGCCCACACACATAGTCATACAGTGATTCTATAAACACACACACAATGTATTTATGCACAAGACACACACACACACACACACACACACACACACACACACACACACACACCATAAGCTTAATGCTGATGTAACTGAACAAAAAATAATCATAAAGAGAGAAGCCCTCTCTGTTAAATCTCTAATTGTGATCAATATGTTTGTTTTTAACTTTACAAAATGCATTATGCTGGTATGTGATAGTATGTGTGTCAGTTGCATGATTAAATAATTGTACACTGTACAGTGTGTGTGTGTGTGTGTGTGTGTGTGTGTGTGTGTGTGTGTGTGTGTGTGTGTGTGTATCACTTGTATTCTATGAATGAATAATAATTATTGTACAGTGTAGTGCGTACAGTGTGTGTGTGTGTGTGTGTGTGTGTGTGTGTGTGTGTGTGTGTGTGTGTGTGTGTTTTTCTGTATGCACACATGTGTAAATGAGTGGGCAAAAGGCTATTTTAATAGTGTGTGCTTGTGTGTTACTATGTTTTGGTTTTAGTGTGTATTGTGAGGTTCAAATTAACCAGGTATTTGTAATAACTAACTCTTTCTAAGGTGACTCAAAGTAAGACTTTTTTTCAGCTTAGAAGGACATGGTGCTGCATGGAATACTTGCGTGTACCCCCCATGAACAACTCAGAGATCACTGTGGGCAAGCCTTGTCGCCAGAAGACCAGAGAACATCAGCGCACAACATACACTGTCGACTTCAAGATTGTCTGCAGGGAATCTTTTAAGTTTATTTATTGGTAAGCAAATAACACTGAATCAGAAATTTGCAGAACTAGAACTTCTAGTTTTATTAATCCTTAATTTTTTTTTTTTGTCTCTCTTATTTTTTCCCAATGGAATCTTTTATTTTTTTTTATTTTCCTCCTCGCCTTACTCTGTTCAGTTTTTGTGACTCAATCTCATCATGCATATATGTCTGTTTCACAACTGATAACATTGTCTACTAGAATTAAATTTGATTTGATATTAGCTAATAAAATGTAGCTCTTTAATTTAACTTTTTCACCTTTTTATTTTAAACCTTTTGGTTATAGTGGTATATTAAAATGGAAATATTATGAACATTTGATTTACAATTCATTAATTTATTTTATTTTCAACTGAGTATTTTATACTAAATTGTCAATTTTTTTCTTAGGCAGAAATATTTTGTGACTGCTGCATAAAGACTGTTTGAAACAGACAAAATGTCAAATGTTTAGCAGCTTTTAGTTTGTGAACCATTGATTTAAATCTGAATCAAGAAGAATTTTGTGTACACTGTTTATGATTGAAGTAATTGCTAACAGTTACACACACTTTACTAATAAACGCTAAAACAGACTTCACACACTGAGACAGCTTACACTTTTACAGTAACATCATTAACACAAAAGTTGATTGAAATCACGGCTAATTGTTAAACACACTCTCCTAATAAATCTAAAACAAACTTCACACACACTGATACAGCTTACATTACTTTTTTTATTATGTTTAGCTTACAGTACTTAACATTATTAACACAATAGTTGATTGAATTCACTGCTAACAATTACACATGCTTTACCAATGAATACTAAAAGTAAACAGACTTCTGACACATACAGACACAGGTTACCTTTCTTCAAGTAGAATGATTATTCCTGTTTTCTGGTAGTGTTGCTAAGAAGAAGAATTCAACACTGTTTCAGGATTAGTCAGAACAAGCTGACCGCTTTACTGTGTGTGTGTGTGTGTGTGTGTGTGTGTGTGTGTGTGTGTGTGTGTGTGTTTCAGGTCACCGTATGCTTGGGAAGACTTTCTTTCTTCAAAATATGGCAGCAGCACCTTCCCTTCATTGTTGTTGGAAACCCAGTGACGGATCTGTGTTGGCAGTGCAAACAAAACAACGAGAAGATCCGTCGCAGTACTGGTCTCCCAGAAGAAGAGAGTGGTGCCAGGCTTCAGGATCAGCTGGCTCACTTAGAGGTTGTTGAGGCAGAGTGGACATTTTACAACAGGCAGGTGGACCACAGCAAAGCTGCAACAGCTGCTGCCAACATCACTGAGCTGGGACCCCATCCTGCCAACAGCTGGCAGCCAGGATGCATTACAGCTGTGACTTTGCCCAGCAAGTCCATCTGCCCAGTAGCCCTCTCCAGCCTGATCCTATCTGCATTTTTGTTCCCAGAAAGTGCGGCATCTTTGGAGTCTGCTGTGAGGGTCTTCCACAGCAGATAAATTACCTCATTGATGAAGGCATGTCCAGCGGCAAGGGGTCCAGTATGGTGCTTTCTCTGCTGCACCATTTTTCCCAGCATTTTGGCATTGGGGAGATGGAGGTGGATCTACACTGTGACAACTGCAGCGGCCAGAACAAAACCAAGTCCATGTTGTGGTACCTGGCCTGGCGAGTCATGCAGGCCTTCACACCTCCATCACCATCAACTTCATGCCTGCCCGCCACACCAAATTTGCTCCTGACTGGTGTTTCGCCTCCTGAAGCCATGCTTCAAACGTTGTGAAGTTCACGGCCTCAACGGCCTGTGCCATGTCATCAACAGCAGCACCACCAAGGGCATCAATCGGGCACAGATCATTGGCACAGAGGCTGGGAAAGAGAAAGTCATGGTCTATGACTGGCAAGCATTTTTTGATGTGTATTTTAAGGCAGTGAAGGGAATGAAAAAATATTTTCATTTCCGTTTTTTTCCTCAAATGCACCTGGAACTGTGTATGTGAAAACCACACTGAGTGCAGAGGAGGAACAGATACAGCTAGCATACTGTGTGGACACTGCCAGGTGTCGTCTGGTCAGTCTCCCTGCCTGAATTCAGCCCCCTGGATTGTCAGCTGACCGCAGAGAGTACCTATACCAGCACATCAGACCCTTTGTCAGACCTGACGCACATGACATTCTCTGCCCCTAAGCCTCTGCCCCTGCCCTAGTCACTAGTCCAGTACTGTGAGTAGAACATCATCTTCCTGTGGGAATTACTGTTCTCATGTGTGTTCAAACTACTTAATATGGTCAGGGAAGCTGCGTTCTACTGCCGCGGTCGGTCAGTGTAGTATCCTTTTTTTTTAGGTTTTTTTTTTTTTTTTTAAATTTTCCTTTATTTTCTGACTTAAGATCTTACACTAGCAGTTACTGAATAAAAGCACACAAAAGGTTACCTCAAGTAGTATGGTTATGTGAATTAATTTACTGATATAAATTTAAAGCAGCTTATTCTTTTCTCTGTGTTTTTTTATTTTTCAATTTATCCCAAATCTATTTTTTTTAATAAATCTAGAAATGTCAATATTTTTCCCCAAAGGTTTGTGTGATGATACAGAATGGTCATATGCATGTTTGTGCGAAGTTTCAACAAGATATCTTAATTAGAAGTACTTGGTTGCTATGAACATGTTTTGAAACTTTTCGGCTGCAATTTCTCTTTTTTTCGCTGTATTGACGGGGTCTAAACTTCAAATCACATAACTTTGCCAAAAATAGTCCGATTTACAATCTTTTTTTTTGGAGAGCATTTTTATTGTAGAATTACAAGATATAAATAACTCAAAAACGACCTCCGGTGCAATGCGACTCATTTTGTGGTGGAGCGTCACATGTGCAAAGCGATTCGTTCTTGTTTTCAAGGTTATGTACCGCCAACCTGAGTGAGGAAAGCAGCTTGAAAAATCCAAAAGCTGGATGTTATCTATCTTGACTTATCGACTTAGCTTTTTTAAATGCTAGTATAGATTTCATCCAAGGACGGCAAGTTACACTCACACCCTATGATCTTGGTGGCTGTTTTGACATTCATTTTGAGGGCTGAAACATCCTCTTTTGACATGTTACCAAACCAGACAACTACTGCAAAAGTTAATACACTTTCAATGATTGTTCTGTAGAACTGGATCAGAATGTCCTTGTTGACACCAATTTTTTTCAACCGCCAAAGAAAAGTACAAGCGCTGCTGGGCTTTCTTAACAATGTTCCTGGAATTTTTCTCCCATTTTAAATTATCAGAAATGATTAGTCAAGAAATTTAAACTCACTAATGATTTCCAATGGGTTGTTTTTGATAGTTACTGGGCAAGGGAGCGGTCTTGTTTTTTCTAAAATCTAGAATCTTTTGTTTTTGATACATTTAGCTCCAAGTTGTTTTGGTCGCACCAGCTAACGAGCTCGGAAACGTCATATCTGTAGTTAGACTCGTTACCATTCGTGATCTGCCCTTCAAGAGTCGTTTTGTCGGCAAATTTTTTATTTAACCACAGTATTACATTCATGGTGAGTTTTACAATCATGGATGAACAATGAATACAAGACTGGGGACGGAACACATCCTTGGGGGGGCACCAATGTTAAGGGTAAGGGTGGAAGAGAACACATCACCAACTTTAGAAATCTGTGGTCTACATCTGAGGGAATCAAGGATCCAGACACAAACTGATTCAGGGATCAAAAGATGTTTCAAATTCATATTTTTTATAAAGCTTTGAAGGTACTATTGTATTAAATGCTGAACTGTAATCAATGAAAAGTATCCTAACGTACGCGTCTGGATCCAAAAGATGCACTCACCCGACACCAGTCTGCCTCAGCCCTTAACAAGGTCTGTTTGATTCACCAGACCAATATGACCACTCACCCAACATGGAGAAATCCCAATCAAAGGAGAAAATGAAGTAGGTCACCCAGAGACTGTATTGTGCTACATGCAGAAATTAACCACGTTCAACTGTTTTTATCTTTGCCATTCAAATGAATCGGCAGGGTTTCCACTTCGGCCGCCCGTTTTTTTTTTTTTTAAACACTTTTTTTTTTAATAATCAGAAAGAAAAATAAGTTACGTATCAAGTGATTATATGACATTTTTTTATAGCATTACAAACCTTTCACACAATTCTGACACACTAGTTTCATATATACTGGAAACATGCAGAGTAATGTTATTAAACAAATGCAGAAAACAAAGAAATGAAAAATAAAAATAAAGAGAAGATAATGAGCAAGCTAACAAAATACACACAAAAAACACACACGCGCGCGCACACCACTTGCCCACAACATTACCACCACCACTCTCTCTCTCTCTCTCTCTCTCTCTCTCTCTCTCTCTCTCTCTCTCTCTCTCTCATCAGCTAGGTTAATTCTTCCATGCCAATCTTAGGGTTAACAAGATCACTGCATGAGGTAGGTGGGTAAAGAAAGAGGAGTCCCTTTGGGGAGTGGGCAGAGGGGGGGGGGGGGTGGGGGGGGGGGCTGGGGGAGAGGGGCTGGGAGAGGGGGACTGGGGTGACTGAGGAAGATGGAGTGCAAAGGAGAAAATGAAGTAGGTCACCAAGTTTAACCCAGAGACTGTATCGTGCTACGAAAGCCCTTTATTTATTTTTCGAATGATATTGTAGCCCAATACATTCCTCAACTGCTTGAATTATTTTTTTTTTTTTAAAAATCAAATTCTAATGACTGATTAGGAATTCCGAAGTTCTTTCAGTTCAAGGGAATTTTTCCTTTTGGGTTCTGACTTCATATCCCCAAAAGTCATTCGAAAGAGACTTGGCTACAAAGTGAGGTTCCGTGTACGAACGAACGCACATCTCACCCATTAAAATCCCATAGGCCTACTCTTTCACGCCAATAATACCTCTGACCACCACTCCCTGACACACACACACACCCTACTTCACCCACTTTCCTGCTGCTCACGTCTCCTCCCCCCCCCCCCCCCCCCCCCCCCTCTCTGCTCTTCACTGCCTTGGTACGATAATCATCAGCATAATGATGTTGGTCGGAAAATGGAAGAAGAAGAAGACTAGTAATAGTCAGGTCTGTTAGCTGACCTACATTGAAGAAGGCTGAATACGAATGACAAGAACATACAAAGCATGCAACCTGTGTGCCAAATCTAAATGAAAATGAATGGGACAGATTAAACATCCCCATCTGGAAGATCAAGAGAAGACCAGTTTCACTTACCTTCAATGTAAACACCAAATTGAGAACCAGCAGTCACAGCACCGCTGGCTGGAGAAAAAATGGCTGCCAGTAACAGCTTTATACGAGTGCCCCGGATGTTGTTTTACAGCAGGCCAACCTGGGAGTCTAGTCAGTCAGCTTAGGTCTAAATGAGAATTTGGATCCCTGATAGCTCAGATGTACACTATATATCTCCACTGTTTTTTTGAGTTCACACAGTATGTAGGAATAAATCCAGGTTGTTTTTGGTTCGATTTAATCATTATGTGAAATAAAAACATGGGACAAAATCTCGTGAACATATATCATGCTTACAAAAAAGTTATTTCCCATTATGTACTGGTCCCTCTAAGATCTAAATTTACTGTGGTCTCCTTAAGTCATGAAGTACATTGTAAGCTGGAACTCTCAAACGATTGGTCTTTCCTCCAAATCCATTGATCTATAAATAAAACAAAGCCTGGGATCCTCTATAGCTCAGTTGTATTGTCATTGAGTTGAATGACACAGAGAAAAAGAGGGAAACCTTAAGGGGACCAGAAAACGGTCACCTTAACTCTAAAGTACAGTATAAATTAATCTTAGGGGTACCAAATGTCGACCTAAGTAGGCTTTGATTCATATATATATATATATATATATATATATATATATATATATATATATATATATATATGTGTGTGTGTGTGTGTGTGTGTGTGTGTACAAGTCTAAAAATATGATTAAAATGGAGGTTAAAAAAACACCAACAAACTTGTTTCAAGCTCTCTGCTCTCTTCAGGGTGTTCGTTTTGGGCATGCTACCGGTGTTTATATATATTGTGTGTGTAAGCGTGAGTTCTGCATGTGTTTCACGTGGCCTGTATCTTTTTACAATTTGATTTTTTTAGGGGGTGCGTTCAGGGGGCGTGTGTAAGGAATGGTGTGTTGACAAGAATTTCATTTGTGCCTGCAATTGTTTATGATCTCAGCTTTTGAATTCAGGGTTGCTAGATGAGGTTTGCATAATATCAGCCACTTTTCTGTAGAGAACATAGGTTGCATTTTTTAGAGATATTGTTGTATGGTGCTGCTCTTTTTATGATTTTCCATGATATATTGTAGTCTATTTTTTTATCTTTAAGTTTCCAAATGTGTTTACTTAGTTCTGTTTGGTTTTTATATTTTTCATTTTTGAAGGACTGTTTATGGTTTGCATATCTAGTTTTGAAATGGTTTGCAGTAATCCCTATGTATGTTTCTTTGTTACTATCAGTTGTTACTGTGGCTTGGTATACAATATTATTGTAGAGGCATTTATATTCAGGGGGCATTGATCTTTTTTAGTGCAGTTACAAGATGTCCTTTTGTTACCCTTTTCGGCTGTGTTGCCTTTAGTTTTGTTAGATGAGTCAATTATGTTTTTGAGGTTGGGCATACATGAATATGATAGCTTGATGGTGTTTTTATTGAATATTTTAGATAGTACATGTTCTTTTGGAAATGATGTTATAAGAATTTTAAAGAATTCTTTTCCTACATTAGTCTTTATTCTTCCATCATATGGGGGATTGTACCATATGATCTTCCTTTTCCTGTTTTTCTTATTACTGTTCATGTTATTATCTGGGTTGTATTGTAGTTTGTAGTTGTAGCCACTTTTTTTCAGTGCTTCCTGGTATTCAACTGCTGCACTGTTGAATACTTTCTCGTTGCATGACAGGTTAGATAGTCTTTTGTTTATGCCATTGGGTATGGTTTTTAGGATAGAAGGTGGATGGTTACTTTTGATGTCTACATAGATGGGTAACACTTTTTTTCCCTTTGATTTTCGATTTCCTTTCCAGACTTCAGCTTTCCTATCTCTGCTTAAGTGTTCAGGGCGCTCTTTAACTATGTAATGCCCACCTTTTTTGTTGTTTGTGCGACTGTCTGTTATGATGATCCTCTCTCTCTCTCTCTCTCTCTCTCTCTCTCTCTCTCTCTCTCTCTCTCTATATATATATATATATATATATATATATATATATATATATATATATATATATATATATATATATATATATATATATATATATATGTATTATGCTTGTTTTGCCTTTGAGTGATTGCAGATGTACATGCAATGTCAAAGCATACATGGAGACCATCGTCGTAGCAAGCCTTAACCGTGTCATTATCATCTGTATTATATTCATCGACACCTTCATGTCAGTCACCATAACCATCACTGACTCCAGCAGTGTTCTGCTGTTGTAATAATGCTAATATTGCCCCCTTGGCGATAGCTGTGATGATCACCCTGATGAAAAGGAAAGAAGGAAAGAAGAAAGTTAAGAAAGATGAAAAAAGAAGAAGGAAAAGAACAGAAAAATATAAAGAACACACACACACACACACACACACACACACACACACACACACACACACACACACACTGAGAGATTCAAGACTTACATATGCTCAGGAAGTATTTTTAATGCACCTAAATATCTTTTAAAAACTTCAGAGCACTGATTGCAAAGCCTTCAAAATTGCCATAGGGCTTTCCACACATACGTCAAACTTAGGGACATACATTGAAGTGGGAGTTCTACCTCTATCTGAAATGAGAAAAGCTTCTACTTTAAAATACATCTTTAAAAGTTTCTCACAATTTTTTTTGGCTCAGAAGAGGTATGTTTACATTCGGAAAAGTATTGTGGAAAACGTGCACAATATATACAATCCACACAAATCTGTTTATTCATTTCCCTCAGATCTTCTAAAATATATACACACACACACACAAAAAAAAATCGCTGGCAAACCCTTTTTTTTTACCCATTCCAAAATGGTACAATCAAAAGCTTCCTTTGACATCGACTACAATAATTTAACAAAAAAGGATGTTCACAACATTTTGAGAAATTTTGCCTACACTCACTTAGAAAATAAGTACAACCATCACTTAAAAATATTCACAGATGGCTCAGTATTAGATGATAATAGCACGGGAGCAGCTTTCATAATTCCTAGCTGAAAAAATAGAAAAGTTATTTCCTCTTGGTAAAAGTCAGTCTATATATAGCGGAGAATTACATGCTATACTCAAATCATTGGCTTTCATTTCGAATTTCCCCATAAATAGCAGCCAAATCGTAATATGCGCTGATTCAAAACAGCATTGAATGGTATTAAGTCTTCTAATTCATGTGTCCGATTAGACATGATAACTGAAATCAATCATATAGTACACCTTCTTTTCCAAAAAAAGCATTAATTTTACTTTTTGTTGGGTGCCTTCATTGTGGTATATCGGCAAATGAACAAATAGACAAAGTTAAAAAAAAAATCAGCTCAAAACCTTAGTGGTACAGTAACAATAAAATGTTCGCTTAGATCTGGCAGAATGTTTCTCTATCATAAATAAAAATCTCATGATAATGGAACAAAAACACTGAGGAACTCGGACATATTATAACAATTGCATCAAATGTAATGACAAAAACAACGGGATACCATCATACAAAAGATTTATTTTCTCATCCAAGGAGATTGAAAGTCTAATCCATAGGCTTCGTGTAAACTCGTTTAAAACAAAATATTGCAAAGATATTAAATGTATGTGTGTGAATTCTATAAATGTCAATCGTTTGCTGATTCATTGTCCCAAAACAAAAGAGTTTTTTTTTAATAAATCAGGTATTGAGGGTTTTGTTGATGAATCGACTCCTTTATCACTATCTAGTATATTAAACAATTTTGCTACTCTTGAATCTATTTCTAAATGTTTGTTAGGCTGTTCACTTAATATTTATCTTTAGCATTTGTGATTGTTACAGTTACAATTTTAGTTTAGGTTAAACGTTCTGATGAATAGGGCGGGGTGGAGGGTTATGATTACATTCCTTACGTACTACTTTAAAACTTACACTCCCTTACGCTCCCTAAAAATGCATCTCTCTCATTCTTTACATCAAGCTCGCTCTACACTATAATATTGTCTGAATCACATTGAGTGGAAGGACGATAAACTGAAGAACACATACTGAGAGAGAGAGAGAGAGAGAGAGAGAGAGAGAGAGAGAGAGAGAGAGAGAGAGAGAGAGAGTGGGTGGTGGGTGGGGGATAATCGTGGACACTAAGAAAACTCAGTTTACCTTAAAGTCCTTCACACTCCAAGCAGAACTGAAATAGCTAGGGACATAGAGGAGGGTAAAATGTATTAGCTGATAGCTTGTCCTTGAAGACATGGTCAAAGATAAAAGACAACCTGGAACGGACAGGCAGACGATCAAAAGAGTTCTGAGATGAAAGGTTTCACACAGGAATGACACACACGTCGTCAGTGGATGGTATCAGATATATCCGGCGACTGCAATCATTTCTGTCCTGCTCATCTCACTTGCATCTATCTCCAGGGCTAATCGTTAATGTTCTCTTCTAAGGATTTCCCAATTATCTCTCCTTTGCCAGCCTCTGTTTGCATGCCAATCTCAGAAGCTACTTTTCTAAAACATCAACAAATCCCCGCAAATAACCAAACACAGTCAGAAAAAGAAGTATTTGGACTTCTTGATAACATATATGAGGAGCAAGGACCCTGTTTGGATATGTTTTGTAGTCCCTCATTTGTTATGCAAGATGCTGACAAGTGCGTGCTGATTCTATCATGCTTCACAAAACAGCACTCGGGTTCCAGTCTACCTTACTTGTCGTGCACCACTTAGAAGACCCTTTCCCCATACACACAGTCTACCTTGCATCACTTAGAAGAGCCTTTCCCAAGTGCTCAAACAGTCTACCCTGGCTGCCCTGCATCACTTAGAGGAGCCTTTCCCAGGTGCTCAAACAGTCTACCCCTCATCACTTAGAGAGCCTTTTCCCCAGTGCTCCCAGTGCTCAGTCTACCCTGCATCACTTAGAGGAGCATTTTCCCCAGTGCTCAAACAGTCTACCCTGCATCACTTAGAGGAGCCTTTTCCCAAATGCTCAAACAGTCTACCCCTCATCACTTAGAGGAGCATTTTCCCTGGGGCTCAAACAGTCTACCCCTCATCACTTGAAGAAGCCTTTTCCCCAGTGCTCAGTCTACCCTGCATCACTTAGAGGAACTTTTTCCCAGGTGCTCAAACAGTCTACCTCTCATCACTTTGAGGAGCCTTTTCCCAAGTGCTCTGTCAACCCTGCATCACTTAAAGGAGCCTTTTCCCATGTGCTCAAACAGTCTACCCTGCATCACTTAGAGGAGCCTTTTCCCATGTGCTCAAACAGTCTACCCTGCATCACTTAGAGGAGCCTTTTTTCCCAAGTCCTCAAACAGTCTACCCTGCATCACTTAGAAAGCCTTTTCCAAGTGCTCAAACAGTCTACCCCTAATCACTTGGAGGAGCCTTTCCCAAGTGCTCAAACAGTCTACCCTGCATCACTTTAGAGGACCTTTTCCCAAGTGCTCAAACAGTCTACCCCTAATCACTTGGAGGAGCCTTTTCCCAAGTGCTCAAACAGTCTACCCTGGCTGCCCTGCATCACTTAGAGGAGTCTTTTCCCCTATGCTCAAATAGTCTACCCTAGAATTCTTCCAAGTAGTGAGAGACCTTCAACTTTACCACTATATTTTATTGGAACGGCGCGCTTTTTAAGTCAACACAGACGTTTACATTTTGAAATATAACATCAAGGAAATGAAGAAGACAGTATTTGTTCCTGTCTAATGAAGTACTAAGCAGTGTGTCCTTCGTGTAAACGTGTCCCTCGATGATCATTGTCGCGGTCACTAAGCCGGATGTCCTACCGCCCATACCCCTCTCAACTATTTTTCTCCGGACAAAACACACAAAAAAAAAAATTAAACTTCCAATCACTTTCATTTCACACACACACACACACACACACACACACACACACACACACACACACACACACACACTCACTCACACACACACACACACACACACACACACACACACACACACACACACACACACACACACACCATCACTCAAAACAAGGGGAAAGCAAACAATAATAACAAATGAACAACCTTGATAGCACCACAGCAAAGGGAAACAACCCACAACCACTGCGATGGACCCCCCTTCACAAAGTGCACCGCAGGTGCCACTACCTGAGACCTATAGGGTATGACCTGCCTGCCACAACTGGCAGCACTAAGGTCTGGAGTCGCATGAGGGAGGCGAGGCCAGCTACTGAGTGCAACGGTTAGGGACCTGGGGTGTTGACGCAACAGTGAATGACACTGCAACACCAGGACAGTGCCACCACCTGTACAAGAATGGGTAGAAGGACCAGGCCCAGCCTCCTATGAGCGAGCTCAAATTCCTGAACTGCTGGGACTCAGGTGGATGGCACATAATGTGGAGGGATTCTAGAAAAGGGAGAAAACGAGAGAGACAACTGACGGACACTAATGATCCTTCCCTCCTGTATTCTCGCCTATCTGACTAGACGGACTGTCATCCCATGGACAGCAAATTATTTACAGCCCAGCTCTCTTAATTACATCAACATGGCGACATAATCAAAACACACCAAATAAGAAAATAAAATGCAAAAGATTCATCATTAGCAAAACAATTTTTCTTTTTAAGAATGCAGCCGACTATTGGTACGATGAAGCTGAAGATGACAACGAAGATTAAGACGACGACGAAGATGAGGACTGCGACAAAGATCAGGATGACGACAAAATTCCCAGTAGTGCTACCTACTGCCTAACACAAGACCACTATTAACCCTTGAAGGGCTTCCTGCATCACTCCTGTGCCCATACTTAATACTGTCTGCACTTAGACTCGTCTCGTCGATCTATCCTCCTCCTGTATGATATATTTGTGATGTTAGTGGTTATGGTGGATTGATAACAGTACTCAGACAGAAAACGTGAAGGAAATTAAGGGGAGAGAGGGGGAGAGAGGTGTGTGTGTGTGTGTGTGTGTGTGTGTGTGTGTGTGTGTGTGTGTGTGCAAATATGCGGGTGAGCAAGCATCTGTGCGCCTGCGCAAGTTGGACAAAGGTACAAAAGACATTTAAACAACAGAAGGGAGTGGAGGGGAGGACGAAGGGGGAGGGAAGAAGATCAACATGGGATGACAAAACCGACTCATGGAATTTTGTTATCTGATTCAATTAATGATAATGAGTGATATTTTTCTTTTAAATCATTGATACTGGCATTAACGTCGATTGTATAAATAACAGTATTTCACTAACAACTCCCTGAATAAGTCAGACTAGTTTCAAGAAGATCAATACTAAAATGCATTGGTACTATCTAAGATGGATGGTTATCGTTCTTGATTTAAAAAAAAATCATTAATAGGGGAGCGTGGGGCTCTTCCTGATAATATTTTGAATATTGAAACACCTTTATTATATTCTGATTTCACTTTTAACGGCAAATATTGAACTCCTTATATTCAGAAGCCAGCAGAGTAGACGACTTGAGAACTATTTTCAAGTCTCATCTATGTGTCTTACTAAAAGTTTCATAATATCACTTGTTGAATCCCAAACAATTAAAACATAATTTATGTAAGTTTCCCTGTAAGAACGGAACCACATTTTTCGACTATGCAGATTCAAGAATTGTTTCACTATCGAGAGCTGATAAATCTTTTTAGAAATGATGTTACATATCCTTATAATGCGATCCTTTTAAATGTGATCCGACCATGACAAATTGTTATCAATTAAAACCCCAATAACTTTACGGCTATTAGTTTCTTCAACTATTTTGGTTATTTTGGTAGGGAGCAAATGAAGTATCAGGAAGATTTTAACGTTTTTGTCCGGTTGTTATCAGTGTGTACTTCATTTTCTGTGGATGTGGACACATGCGAATTTGTTCTGACCAGTCAACTGAGTGGTTGATATTCTCCTGAAGAGCTGTTTAGACCTCCTCAACAACATAGTGCTATTGGTGTGTAAAGTTATGTTATCAGCAAACAACTCGCATACTAATGGTAATAATGATAATAGTCTGTCACAAGAGACAATAGTGTTGCGCGGTGAATTAGTCAGACTCTGTTGCAGTTGCTGCAGGTGAAGTCTCGATAATGAATGTCTGTTGCTACTAACATAATTCTTTGCCATCTGCGGCGCCTCTGTTCTTTTCCACTGGGCCCCTCTCCTCTGCTCTGCTTGTTTGATGCCAGCCTTGTTGGTGGACCATCAGGTGACCCGGTCTGAAGCTGCTGAGTACGGGTCTACTGGGTCGAGGCTGCCTGCCTGCAGGCTGTGCTTACATACATCTTAGTAGGGCGGGCTCTCCAGTCGGTCTTGAGCCCATAGCCAGCTGACCATACAGCTTGTCCTTTGGGATTCCACCGTTGTCCATGCGGCTGACGTGGCAAACCCAGTGCAGGCGTCTCTGTGCCAGCATGCCGAACACGCTAGGCATCCCCGGCTGGGCCAGGACGTCCTTATTGGTGATGCAGTCCCGCCAAGCGATGTCCAGGAGCCGTCTGAGGCAGCGCAGGTAGAAGACATGCATTCTTGTCGAGATTCCATAGAGAAGAGTGCCAGCATGCAGGCTTGGTATACTTTCATCTTGGTGTTCGACGTTACCATGGCGTTGTCCCAGGCTCTCTCTGTTAGATAGTCCATTGCAGTTCAAGCCTTGCCGATTTGTACGTTCAGCTCGGCATCCAGAGAGAGGTTGCTGGAGATGGTGGAGCCCAGGTAGGTGACCACTTGGAGGGTATGATCGCCGATGGAGATGCAAAGAGTGCTGCTGGCCTCTTGGCCCATGATGTATGTTTTCTTCAAGCTGATAGTGAGGCCAATCTCAGTGCCGACGTCAGCAAAGCAGGTGATGAGCCGTTGTAGCGCTTCTCCAGGATGGGCAGTGAGAGCGACTTCTCCCTGATGAGGACTTCCACACCTTTGTCTTTGCTCGGAGGCATGCCAGGTTGAAGAGGATTCCATCACTCCTAGTGAGGAGGAAGATGCCGTCTTCAGACTGTCGGAAGACATAGCGCAGCAGCAAGGAGAAGGAGATGCCAAAGAGTGTGAGCGAGCATGCACCCTTGTTTGACACCGCTCTTGATTGGGAAGGGGTCCAAAAATGAATGGTCGTGCTGGACGGTGCCATTCATGTTATCATGGAAGGACGTGATCATCTTCAGGAGCTGGGGGGACATCCAATCCTGTGAGGTAGGGTAAAGAGGCCTGACCTACTGACCAAGTCGAACGCCTTGGTCATGTCGATGAAGGCAACGAATAAGGGTCTTCTCTGCTCGTGGCACTTCTCTTGTAAAGCATAATGATGTTTGCATTGCGCATGTCTTGAAATAAGCTGCCTTCCTCCCAACACTACACCACAAGCTCATGGAGTGACTGAGGGGAGAACTCTCCATGCCGGCTTTGATGACTTCTTCCGAAATGGCCTTATTACCCAGAGCTTTACACAGGCTAGCAAGTCGATGGCCTTGCTGAGTTCCTCGATGGTGAGTGCGGCGTCCAGTTCTTCCATGGCAAGCAGGGAGGAGGTGTTCTCAATGGCTGTGTGGGTGACTAGCTTCTCCCTGGAGTACAGAAGTGCTCCACCCATCTCGCCATCTGTTTGCTGCAGTTGGTGATTACCTACTCCGACGAAGATTTCAGAAGAGCGATCTTGATGGCGCCAGGGCCGAACGCTTTCTTCATGCCTTCGTACATGGCGTGGATGTTGCCACAGTCAGCAGTCTGCATGCCCTGGCACAGGTTCAATCAGTACTCATTGGCACATTTACGGGTGGTCCGGTTGGTGTTGTTGCGAGCTTTGCAGAGTGCTGCTAGCGTCTTCATTGAGGGCTCTGTCTTGTGATTGAGGAGTGCGGCTTGCTCAGCAGAAATGACAGGCTCTACCTCCACAATTCCTGCATCAAACCAGTCTGCATTCTTTCTCACTCTCTTCCCACAGGTGTCCGAAGTGGATTAGTAGATAACATCGTAGGTTTGGTTCCACTGATGACGCGCTGTCTGTTGGGCAGTCCTCTAGGACCTCGTGAATGGTTCTGGTGAAGCGTTCGAGAACTGACGTCATGGCACTGATTCGAGGACGTCCCTCCTGCTTGGTGCAATGGATTTGCTTGGGCTGAAGATGCACCTTGCTGCTGACCAGGGAGTGGTCAGCATCGCAGTCAGCACTGTGATAGCTGCGGGTGACGAGCACATGGTTGAACAAGGGTCTTCATGTGATCACGAAGTCCAACTGATGCCAGTGACAGGATCTGGGGTGCCTCCAGGACACTCTGTGGTGCAGTTTGGTGGGGAAGAAGGTGTCCGTGATACAGAGGTCATGGAAGGAGCAAAGCTCAAGTAGCCACTGTCCATTCTCCATGAGTTTGCAAACACCAAAGCGGCTGATGCAGCGGGGCCAGGATCTGTGGTCTGCACCAATCCGGGCGTTGAAGTCCCCGAGCAAGAACATGTGTTCTTTTGCAGAGACCTCCCTGATCTTGGCTTCCAGATCTTCATAGGACTTATACTTAACCTCGGCTGAAGAACAGTGTGTGGGGGCGTAGACGCTAAGGGTGTTTGTTGGCCCCAAAGAGGTCGTGAGGTGGTTCACACTGCGAATCAGACGCCATACAGTCGGTGCTCCTCTGGCTCCAGTCTTTGCCAAAATAACGTGTAGTCCTTCTCCCTGAGGTTGCCGCTGGAGGGGAGTATTGTTTCGTGCAGCGCAGCAATGTTAATTTTGAACATATTCAGTTCGTGGTCGATTACGGCTGTTTCTTGGCGTCGTCAACGTGCTTGAGGTAATCAGAAAGGCGAATACACATTGTTCTGACGTTCCAGGTTGCCAGCCGCAAGGCTGAGAGTTTGAATATCATTTTTCCTTCCTTGCCTGGTGCAGGGTTTACAGTCTGTCTGCTCTTCAGTCTTCCCTGAGCTCCAAGCATCCACTGAAGCAGGTAGACTGGCAGGTCAGCACCTTATTGCCTGGGTGCTGCCCAGCTTGAGGCGGGTGGCTGCTGACCAGTGAAACGCGATGGTCTCTCCCACCATCGAAGACAACCCGTAGCGCCAAAGCTTACGCCAATACGCTTTGGATCTTTTTAACCCATAACTGCTTTCTCCCGTGTTGTTTCTGTCGTTTGGATAGCAGCACTGCAGTCACCTCTCCAGGGTGCAGGCCTGGGCGAAGTGTGTGGAGATCCGGGGTGCCCAATCGCCAGAATCCGTCTCTCAGCTTTCCTGACATGAGCCAATGAAAGGAGAACCCATCACAGTAAGGTGCCAGCGCAACTATAGGAGGTGCTGCTGTTCTACCAAACAGTGGTACTTTGAACTGAAATTTGTCCTGGCAGCAGAGCAGCAGCTGACACGGGTGACTTTTCCAGCTGTTGAGCCACGTAATTATGAACATTTTATGTGGATTTAATAGAGGTTTCAACACATCTCAGTTAACAAATGGATTGTCTTGCGTGGACAAGCATCAACCATGTCCTCAAGTCCTATTGACCTCTCTTGTTATACCAATAAACTTTAGATAATTTAAGCATGACAGAGAGACAGACAGATTGATTGAGATTGAGAGATAAATGTAAGAGACACTGCTGAGCATCTTGGAGTACCAAAAGGCTTCCTTGCAGTGTTGGCTCTAAGATGAAGGTACACACAGTCATTCACCCCAGACGTGGACCCCTATAATGAGCCCAGCTATAACCAGTATCAATTTGTAATGAGCAAATTGTCGTCATGTTTTCGTAAAACATACCTGAGCTATTGGTCATCTCTGAACCTTCAAATCCTAAGTCAAGCACAACAGAGAAAAACAATGTAACCCGTGAAGTCCTAGTTGTCCCTACAGTATGCCTTTGGTCTGACAACACAACATCCACCTTCCACTTTCCACTGGCTCCTGTATACTTGCACTTGAAGTCATCGTTTCTCGCATAACTTATCCTGTAAAACTCACAAAAATGTACATGCAATCTGCCAACATTGTTGTGAAGAGGACATAGGGTGGTAGTGAAGGAAAGACTGCAATTTGTAAAGGCCCACACAGACGCTCTCAGGTGGAAAAGATTATCCGGACAGCAAATCATGGGAAACCTTTTCCAGTGACAGCTATAAAGGGGCTATGCAACTAGTTAGTCACCCAGACACAGCATTAGCATCTTCGAATGCGAAGAAAACACTTGTCTGCACTGCCAACATCAAATGTGTGTATACATAATAACTCACCCTAGTTATGATCGCGATAGTTGATTGGACTATTATCACACTTTATATCTAAGAAGAATAGGTACCTTGGCAGTTTTCATTATAGCCAAAGTTCCGCGTTCTAAACCAAGACAGAGAAAATAAAATAGTATTGGTCTTTTCCATAGTTTTTTCTGTTTAGGACTTATGCCAATAGGTTGTCTGGTTTCCACTGTGCTCAGAGCATGATGAACAGGGAGTGATAGTGGGAAAAAGCCAGTGATAGCCAGGAAAAAGCTCATAGTAAATACAAGTAACCCATTATTCGCTGACATTGTAGTTACTGGCAAACGTGTGGTCGTAAATGGAATTTTCAAAAGCCCACATTAATGCCATGGTGCATACGCAGTCTTTTGTCAGCCTTTATTTTTTTTAACAATTACATAATCATCTGCCATTGAATCGCATACATCGGAAAAGAAAGACATTATGAAAAGAACTAAGAACAACCAGCAGTACCAAAGCAAACAAAATATAAACACTATGCACACACACACACACACACACACACACACACACACACACACACACACACACACACACACACACACACACACACATTTAGCCCAGTATGCAGATGATATAGGAATGTGGATGAAGGTGACAAATGAAGCATAAAAAACTCCAATTAGAGCACTTAACTATACCACAGAAGTGTACCAACGCGAACTAAATAAAATTGATATATTTATGAAGGAAAATGGACTTTCTTTAGCATTAGAAAAAAACATATGGTACTTTTTAATCCGGGGCATAACCCAGAAAAAAACTGCCTGATTTTACTATTGGTGGCAGTGTCATTAATTATTCGCAAAGCGTAAGGTTTCTAGGTGTATATTTATCATCCAAACTTGCCTGGAATCAACATATAGACTATGTATCAAATAAAAGCCGGAAAAGCTTTAAATTGTCTCAAAATAATTCGTAAACAGCGATGGGGTCAAGACACAAAAGCACTTTTATGTCTTGCTAATTCCTTAATTCGTTCGCGTTTAACCTACGGCCAGGAATCTTTCTTTAGTGCACCAAAACATTTATTAAACAAACTACAAAGTATAGATTGTAAAGCCTTTAAACTGGAACTAGGAGTGCCGACTCATGCTTACAATCTTGGATCATATAAAGAAGCAGGAATTCTTCCTCTTGATGAACATAGAAAAATATCTGCAGCTAAGTTTGTAATAAAATCGTTTGCACATAACTCATTCTGTGATGAAGAAACAAAATTAAATTCAAAGCATGACTTTGTTAACAGGGCTAAGACAATACATTGTTTGCAACCAACTAATTCGTTTGTCTCTGACAAGATTAATTCTACAGAATTAAAAAGTAAAAGAATAGCAATTAAGCCATCATTTTTACCTGTACCACCTTGGGATCAAATTAAACCTACTTTTGATATTGATCATACAGAACTGAGCAAAAGTCAATCTCCAAACGTTTTGAAAAATCTAGTTAATGTTCACATGGAAAATTACTAAAGTGATTACATTAAAATATTCACAGATGGATCTGTACTAGATAATGGCAATGCAGGTTCAGCTTTCGTAATTCCTACTATGAAAACAGTCAAACGATATCATATAGGTAATCACTATTCAGTCTTTACTGCAGAGGTGTTAGCTGTTTTAATGGCTTTACACCATATTGAGAAGTTACCCATTAATAGTTGTAAAATATTACTCTGTGTAGATTCTAAATCGGCATTACAAGCTATCAAAGACCAAAATGCCAAAAGCCGTCTTGAAATGATTCTCAAAATCAGACATGTAATTCATCAATTGGCATTAAAGACATTAGTGTAACTTTTTACTAGGTTCTTTCCCATTGCGAAATATATGCTAATGAACTGGTTGATAGCGCAGCTAAACATGCAGGACGTAGTACTGAAGGGGCAATTCTAATTAACATAAATTTAGATCTGCACGAGTATTATAATCACATAGAAAAACTAGCGAAAGATAAGTTTGATAACATGCTGAAGACATCAGATAGCCACAATACACACAATTGTATAAAAAGCGTCAGCACAATAAATTCTAAATTAGTTTAAATCATATATCTGATACAAGTTCAAGACATGTTAGTTCTCGGATGTTTAAGATTCGTTTAAATGCTTTAAAAACAAAATTTTCTAAAGATATTAAATCTGTAGGTGGAAATAAAATTTCCATAAACCACCCGATTTTACACTGTCCTGGTATCAAAGAATTAATGACAAAAACTACAGGGGATTTACTGACTCGTCAAATACCATTAACTGTTCAGGAAGTTTTAAATGACTTCCATCTTCTTAAATGTTTTTCAGAAGTTTTGTCATTTTCAGCAAGTCATATCCCATTTTAAGCTTGATCGTTACATCGAAATTGTAAGTGTA
>JADBJO010006587.1:53271-70771 GCA_016801955.1 Conus betulinus
ATAAGGTTATTAGAAATCAGGAAGTTGTAGATTCGGCCGTGCACACATCTTTCAAAAAAGTTTTCCAACACAACTTAAAAGAGATACTGGCCGATAGTTCGTACACTCATCTTTTTTCTACCTTTTTTGTGAACTGGCGTTACATTAGCATTTTCCCAGGGCTTTGGAAATCTTCCTTCTGTTAAACAACGATTAAAAAGAATATTGTTAAAGGTGAGGATATAATAACCATCAACTGATGCAATCAACAGTTTGTTATGAATGGAGTCAGGGCAGTGGCTTTTCTGGAGTTGAGATCTTTTATTTTTTTTTAACCTCGGGAACAGTCAACACTATTTCAGTAAGTTGAGACGTAACGTTCGGGGTTATGTCGGGCAAGGGACTTCCCGTCGTCTTCCACTTTACACTGGTTGACAAAGAAATCATTAAATATATGTTAGCCTTTTCTAAATTTGAGTAATATGTCGTACCATTCACGGTTATTGGTGGAATGCTATCTGCATCAATACCCTTTTAACTCATGAACTGTCTGGCAATTTTCCACCATTCCTTATAACCAAATTTAACTGGGTCGATAACTATATAATTCAGTTCGTTATAATACTCCAGTTTCCTTTTCCTAACTCTATCAGTGACTTCATTTCGTAGTGCACGAAAGTTTTCCCAGTCTGTTTGGAGATTAGAAATCTTTGCCCTTTTATGAAGTTTGTTTCTCCTCTTTTTATCAACCGTTTTAGTTCATTATTGAACCAGGGGGCATCCCTTGGACGAATAGTAACTAATTTAAATGGCATACATTGTTTTGCTATGGACATAAACGTATCCGTGAAAATGCTACTTGCTTCATCTATGGAGTTATTATTAGTCAGTATTTCATTCCAATCTTCATTCCATAAAGTTCACAAGATTTTCTTGGTCTAATTTTGTCGTAATTAAATACCGTTCTTTGAATGGGCTTTGCTTGTAAATTAATTGTTTAAGCACAGCACATGAGGACACTGTGGTCACTATAGAATGGAGGCAAAATTTCGACTGTTTTAATCACGTCTGGGCTCTGAGTAATAACTAAATCCAGTCAAGTTGCAGTATCATCTGTCATTCTTGTAGGAGAAGTTATAAGTTGCTTAAGCTGATAAGCATTCAGTATATTTCTCATATGACTGGGAGGGGTAGGGAAGTGCATTATCATTGAAATCTCCAAGTATGGTAAATGTTGTTAGGGTTCTATCTACTTTTCCCTATGCTCTCTTCTGTTAGATTCCAGTAGTCAACATGAGCATGAGGGTTGCGGTAGAATGGATCCAACTAGTAAGCTCTCTTGGTTCATTTTAGTTTCTCTACCCATACAGCTTCTAGAAACTGGACTTGTAAGTCTGGGCGTGGTTTACAATAAAGATCCTCCCTGATCTATATCGCAACACCACCATTGTGTCGTTAAACTGTTGGTCTAATCTAACAGGAGGATGAAAATGTTTTAGACATATTAATGCATCAGAGACAGAGGGTGACAGCCATGTCTCAGACACGGTTATAATATCGAACTGGTGGGATTCTGCTTCAAAAAAGGTCCATTTTTTTTTCAGACTACACGCATTAACGTGTACCACTCCGAGTTCTCTCGATGTCCGTTGGGACCAGGATTAGGATGAATGTCCCCCGAATTTCATAAAGTAAGACACGTTCCCATTGTTTATTATCAAGGTTGTTGTCTGCGCTTGTCCATAAACAATCATAAAGCTCGTGTACTTTTATTCACCAAAGGAAATGAAGCTGTAATGTTTTAATGATCGTGAAGCTATACACGTATATAGATCAATTCTAAATCATTTGATTCATTGAAACAGCGTATAACGACACTCTACTGTCAGACTTTTCAGCTCCTGCTGCAGCTGTTTCTGCTTCTGTTTCCACTGGTCGGCCAAATGCTGCAGAAAAGAAGATTTGCAAATGCAAATAAAATACGGTCAGTACAAAATCTTGTCAACATTACGTTGAATTGGAAAAACGGCGCGATTTGAGGTCGAACCCTATTTTCTTTAGATAGTAAATTTACAAGAATGTTGGCAAATGTATTGCTGTTGTTGTCGTTGTTGTTGTCACTGTTATGATTTTAATAGTTTTTTACTATCTAGTAGTAGTAGTAGTAGTAGTAGTAGTAGTAGTAGTAGTAGTAGTAGAAATGATAAAGTTACCATGATGATAACAACAACAAGAACAATACTGTTTACAGCAACAATATAAACATTTGAATCTTCCACAAATTGTATCCAATTACAATTTCTCTTAAAAGGTAGCCCTGATCTCCAAGCTGAAGTTAACTCTTTAATATTTACATCAAAAAAACACACAAGTACATCACACACACGCACACACACACACACACACACACACACACACACACACACACACACACGAACACCCACCCCCCCCCCCCCCCCCCGCCCCCCCCACACCCCCCCCCCACACACACAGCACTTTTAACTGAATTTTGAGCAGGATCATATCTTTAAGATTTTTTTTCCCATCCCTGTAAGTGCACGCTGCATTTAGGATCTCATGTCATAATGTGTGTTCTGAAAACTGGCACCCATACCAACCACCCCTGCATCAAACTAGGACCACAGACCCTGGGTGCTCTTGCTTTCTTGGTGGGACTCTATGTGCTATGCCATCACCCCATCCATGTTGATTACTGTACCTAATTTGAACATACTCCATGCATACTTAGACCAGATTCCCTCCCTTACCTTACCCCCTCCTCCTCCCCCCACACCCTCCACACCACACACACACACACACACACACCACACAACACACACACACACACACCACACACACACCACACTGAGGCACTCATGCTCAGAATAATGAACAGACACTCTATATGATGAAACATACAAATAACCCACACTGGATAATGAAGCAACCTTTTTCGTATGTCTGTCTAAATGGGATTATTGGGCCCAAGATTAGATTTGACCTACTGGTTTGGTTGACTGTCTCTGATGTTTCACACAGCGCCTAGAGGAAGACATGAGAAGAGATACACACACTTTCCCCCATCTCACTCACTCATTGTGTCTTTGTCTCTTTATTTCTGTCTCCTTTTTCTACATTGCTCTACTGTCTAATCAATGACGTCTGTGTTTCACACACACCCTTTCACCCTTTTTCCCCCTCTTGTGCCCATTCATGCCTCGGCCGAAGCTGGAGCTGTTAAACTGACGTCAGTGCCATTTAGCTGGCCTTCACATCGCTCCCACTCTCCCTCTCTCCCCTTTCCATTCTCCTAAGGGAGGCCACTTGCTTAAAACACACAATTTGCTTGTTTCAGTAAAATCTCATTGTTAAACTAAAAATGAAACAATTGTAATTGTAGTTGTCTTAAGTCTTCGTATGATTCATTAAGACGTCGATTAACATGAAATTATAATTGTCTCAAACAAAAAAAAAACAAACAAACAAACAAAAAACTATGCACTGTAACTTACGGGCCTCTGTATTGAACCATTACGACGATGGCGTAAAGCTCATTGCCAAAAATATAAATTATCATTACCTCTCATTACATTTTTCACAACGGTGAAAAAATGTATAACTTTTTTTTTTTTTCTTTGTGTACAGTTCGTGGACAAATGCTTCAACAACACCAAAAGCAGTGAAAAGAAAGTGAAACGTTATGACGTGTTTTTGCTGCTTTCAACATTCACGAAGACCACCGGAAATCTACAACAATGAAGCTGCATTAAGTAGCCCATTTCCATCCTTGATGAGTGTGTACAGTAATCGTCTTGTCTGCTTTGCAATGTTGTATGTTCACCTTTTTCTGACTGACTGTCCTTTTTCCCCGTGTTCCTCCGCAGACTTGAATCAACATGATCTGTCATTTGTTCATAGCTTTTTGACAACTTTTCTTCACTATTATCATACAATATTACTGTTCTATTCATGTACAACATCAAGAACATCAGGATGCTTCGAGAAAGCAGTGATTTCACATAAGAAACAGTAAGTGGTACGTGCTTTACATTTTAAATCAGTAATTGTGGCATTTGCAGCTTGTAATCTCCTGAACCTATACTTCATCTTCCTTTGTCTGTCATTTACTCACGCCGCAGGATGTAAAGTGCTTCTTAGGTTGTTGTATTGTACAGCGTTGTTTGTGACGCTTCGGAAGGATACGTCAGATGTCAAGGCACTGTAGTCTGTTGATACTGGCCATTTTTTTGTGTTACTTTTCCGTAACATTTGTTTGGTGTCATATTTCTATGAGCTTTGATTCATTCTGCTCTATAAAACACATTTGTAAATCTCTGTCTTGTCTGTCTGTCGTCTGTCTCTGTCTGTCTCCATCTCTCTCTCTCTGCCTCTTCTCCCGTCTCTCCTCATCCGCTCCTCTCCATCTCCTCTCCCCCTGTCGCCATCGATCATATCCTCTCCCTCTCTTCTCTCTCGGCCCTCTCTCCTCTCCCCCCTCTCATCCACACCCCCTCTCCCACGCCTCTCTCTTCTCAAACTCTCTCCCTCCGTCTCTCCTCATCCCCCCCTTACTTCCCTCTCCCCCTCCCTCCCCGTGCCCCTATCCTCCTCCCCCTCCTCTCCTCCCCCTATCTCCCTCCTTTCTCCTCCCTCCCTCTCTCTCTCTCTCTCCCTCTTCTCTCTCCTCTCCCTTCTCCCCCTCTCTCTCCCTCTCTCCCTCCCCCGGCTCTCCCACTCCCCTCCTCTCACCATTCACCTCCTCTCCCCTTCCCCCTCCTCCCCGATCTCACTCCCTCTCACCTCACAGACCATCCCTCCCCCTCTGGGCTCTTCCGTCTCATCGACTCTCCTCTCTCTCTCTGTGACTGTGCTTCCAACTTCCACTTCCTTCTCTAAATCGAACTATTCTTCCTCACCACCCATTATAACAAAAACAAACAACTAAATTACGAACACACAGGCATTGTGATACCTAATTTTAATTTTGCTTTGTCACATTCACGTTTCTTAATAAAATGATAGCCGGAGAAAATTGTTTCTCAGCTCAGTTTCATACATGTACAAATCCTTTGTTTCATTTGTTCATGATTTCATATGAAACAGAGTAGAGACAAACTGATCCAACAGGAGTATAAAGATGACGAAAGCATTTACAACTGCTCCTTATAAACGTAGACGTATAAATTGTGCACGTGTGCTTTACCTTATGACCTTGTTATGAATAAGTAGTAAGTGTAACCATAGTATACACATGACTTGTTTTAAATAAGTTGTAAATGTAACCATAGTAGTATCCTTCACTGTTAATATCTATTCCCACTTCTAAATTACATAGACAGTTCTGTCAAGGAACATGGCCAGGTCTTGTGTGTTGATTTCTCCGTTTGGCAGTAGGCAGAGGTTGCCTTGGTCACACGCTTTTCTCTCTCTGTTAGAGAGAAGGAATGACAAAAAGCAGGAGTTAATCGTGGACACTGAGAAATTAACTTGAGGCTTTTTCGCACTCAAAGCAGAAGAGTATTCAGACACAGAGGAGAGGACCCATAGGGTAAAAATGTATCAGCTAATAGCTTGCCCTTGAAGGCGTGGTTGAAAATAAAACTTTGGCAACCATGTAACGGGCAAAAAGATGATCAAGTGACTTGTGAGATAAAAAGGCTTCGAAGTGTCTGGCAAGTTGTCAGTAAACGTTATTGCCCTGCTAGTCTCTCTTGTTTCGATCTCCATGGCTGAATTTGAAGGTTTATCACAGATCACTCACAGTTTCCCTTCTTTCCCAAATCTGTTTTGTCCGAGAAGGAAGGAAAAGACACACAGACACACACACACACTATATACTATGATATATAGATTATCTATCTATATCTATCTGCACAATAAATGTAGGAGGGGAAAAGTTGCAGGTTAATTTTTCTTCCACCGTTTAAAAATAATTGATTTGGCAAAACTACTTGAAAAAAAAAAAAATGAAAACGAAGGAGACAATGGGAAAAAAGCATATGTTTTAAATTATGAAAACCCTTCACTATATAGCTGCTGAGGGGAACCATCACAATCCCTCTGAAAGCAATTTATATGCTATTTCCACATGACTCCTAGGCCTTCCGTTTTACTGGGTCGAACTCGTTCCAGAAGACGCAATTGATTGTGTCGTTTCTCTTGACGGTCAAGATGAACCACACCCACAGTCCAACAATTCCTGTGGGTGTTCTCACCACCAAGGGTTCAAAAAGGAATCCAACCCGCACTCCAAAACACACACAAAAAAACAACGACCACATGCTCGCAGCGCTGCAGCGATCACACACACACCACAAACACAACCCACAACAACAAGCCAACGACCACCCCAACCCCCAACTTCGTTTCAAAGTTTCATCAAAATGACTTCTTGGAAAATGGCGTCAGAACCGAGGTTAAATCTGAGTCAAGTGAGCCTGATAGGCGGATGTCTTCTTCGCGCCTGCAAAACTTCAGTTTCCTAGTTGTTTTCGTCGAACCGGTCTGTGTTCTTCTTTGTATTGAAGCCAAGGGCTTTCTCAAATATCTGCAGAATGGCACTTTTCAGTTGTTCCCCAAACGCTTCAGGAGAGGGAACCGTGGTGCGTCTTGCAACTTCAAGCCTCGACTGCAGACCTGTGAGGAGGTCAACTTTCATTTTAGCTAATGAATCTGTGAACCCTTAGCTTTTTCCTGGAGGCTCCCGTCTGGGTCTGAAGGGGAGCTCGCATCTGCAGCAAACGACACAATGGTCGGTGTTACATTCTGCACTGGGCATCACGTTGGTGTGCAAGACGTCTTTCAGGTCATGCTGGCGCACTAGTATGTAATCAATAAAATGTTTGGAACGAGGATGCATCCAGGTTTGTTCGGACTGTCTTTCTGCTGGAAGATGGTGTTCTTGTGTTCGTGATGACGAATTCTTGCACCGTGCTGAACTCCAGCTGCAAGCACCCATTGTCGTTGCAGTTTCGAACGCTGTGTTTCCCGAGTATTCTTTTCCAGGCTTCGGAATCTCGGCCTACCCTGGCGTTGAAATCACCAAGGGTAATGACTTTGTCTACAGGGGTGCTTTATAGGAGACTGCGTGGATCAGAGAGGAATTTGTCCTTTTATGCAGGATCTGCTTTAAGAGTCGGGGAGTACATACTGAAGAGCGTGACATATTGCTGTGTGGCACATAGCGATGATGCGATCAGAATAGCCTGTTGACAGGTTTTCAAGCTTGGAAGCAATAAAGTTTCTGACCATGAAACCGACGCCTGAAAGGCGTCTCTCTGTTGCTGACCAGTATAGGGTGTATCCGGAGCTGTGTTCTTGGCGACTGTCTTTTTGGGGAAGCAGATTTCACTGAGAACATCGATAGCAACATGTGGTCTTTACAGTTCATGTGCTACAATAGCAGAGCGACGTTCTGGACGACTGCTGTCGGCTACATCAGGCACGGTTCTGATGTTCTAGCATGCGAGTTTCGGTCCTTTCACACCCTTGGTAGGTTTGTAGTAGCTTTCTTTCTTTGATGCTGTTCGGCCGCTTGAAAAGATGCCCGTTGACCGGGGCAAGACAACTAGGAGCTTTGTTTAGGCCACCTTTTCTACGCCCCTGCCTGTGTAGAACAAGCAGTGCTGTCCTTAGAAAAGGCTGCTTGGTCATTCAGGGTGTGCCGAAGGATGTTATCTCCAAGTCGACATTAGCAGACCAATTTCGTGAAGCGCTTGCATGCTGGATTGAGACTGCAGCTTCCACTGTCATCTTCCAGCTGTCGTGTTCGCCCCTTTTCCGTCGCTTCAGGACTTGGAATGGTTGGTGGTCGTGGTCGCCAACGTGTCCTTCGAGCCAGAGCAGTGGAGTCTTTAGGTGGAGTGCAGTGTCCGCTGAAGTGGCACCACCCTTACACCCGGGGTTCAACTGCCGTGACCTGGCTAGCAAGGACGGTAACAGCGAGGTCTTCGAGTGTCCTTATCCGAGAGATGAATTGCCTGGCAAGGCTAACGAGCTCAACGTACCTGGGTTTGAGATCAGAGTTGTCCTTCTCCTAAGCTGGTTGCTAGCCAAAGCCATCGAGCCCAGCCTGCCCGTTCATTTTTTTTTCGCCGGACACTTGGTCGCGCCACAGTAGCAAATCTGTGGAAACGGGGTCACCGCATGAAGGTACTGCAAGGGGTACTGTGATGTAGGAAAGGGCACACTGCAATGGCCTCCTGCCTGGTGTGCCACATGGCAATCTCTACAGCTGGAAATGAGAGGCGATAAGATGCGCAGGTCACTTTCCTTGAGCGAGCGGGACGCCTGGCCCAGACCTCACCCCCACCCACGCAGACACACTTGCAAGTGATGAAAAGGAGGAAGAGGAGGGCAAAAAGAAGAAGAAGAAGAAGAAGAAGACATTCCATTATCATACTATGCTGCTAGAAAAAAGTGTAAATAAACATGCTGTGTTTCAACATTTCTGCAGGCAAAATCAGGCTGAGACCGACTTTGAAAACTCTTAGGATTGAACTCTTTAATTTGTGATTCCATGTGGCAAGAAAACAACGCAAACAAAAAAATACAAACTACAGCAAAAAGCATTTATAGTTCTCTTTACGTGCGTGGATATGTAATAACACACATTTTGCAAACCATCTGTTTTTAAAGGCTTCTACGAATGCTTTATTAGCACCAGTTTCATTGAAATAAATGCTGATATTAATCTAGAATTTGTCAAAAGTTGGTTTGCAGTGATTTTTTTTTTTTTTTATTTGTAATTGTTTTAAGACCTGGGGTGAATTTTAATCAGTTTCGTCTTTAAGAATTGTGTTTTTGGTTTGTTTATGTTTTTTTTTAATTCATGTTTCTTAAATAAAACCGTGATATGACATTTTCAATGCCTGAAATCTGCTGTTTTTGTTTTTCTTTTCTCCGTTTTCCTACTCTTCTTCTTTCTCTACAGCTCCTCTCTTGGTTCTTATCTTCTTTTCTTTATTCCCTCCTCATTTTGCTCTCTCCTTTTTTTGTTTCTGATTTCTTCTTGTTTTCTCTTTCATTCGCATTTTTTCCCTTGTCTTCTTTATTGTTTCATATTTCACTCATTTTTTTCATCTATTTTCTTTTTGTTTTGTTTTGTTTTGTTTTTACTTTTGCTTTGTGTTTCGTTTTCCTTTTCATTCCGTTTTCTTCTTGTCTCAGCGTTCAATCTGTCTTGTCGTTTCTTCTCAGTTTATTCCTTGGGCGTATTTCTTCGGTGATTGATGTTTAATCTTAAGATCAGCATATTCTTGACTTCATAATGAAATAGAAAGAAAATGTACTAAACAATATATTCTTGACTTCATAATGAAAAAGAAAGAAAATGTACTAAACAAACTAACTAAACACAAATACAAAGTCATAAATTTAAAAAGAAAGATGTTGGGATATTGCAGAAGGACGAAGTGACACACAGCTAGAGCGGAGGGGGGAAAATACGAAAACGTAGAAAAGGAATTCAGTAATCCATTTCTTACTTGAATGATTGGTTGATTATTAAATCATTATTATTATTGTTTAATTTACTGGTAAATCTTATTGCTTGATTTAACTTCGGAATGATTAAAAAGACAAAGACTCAAAGAAATAGGAAAAAGTAAGAAGCAAAGAAATCAAACAAAACAACAGAAAGAAAGAAAGAAAGATAAAAGAAAGCAAAGAAAATGGAACGACGTGAAAGAAGACAGAAAAAAAGAAAAGAAGAAGAAAGAATGAAGAAACAGCGAACAAGAAACTGAGAACAAAAATCAAAGTAAGAAAGAAAGAGAACAAACAAAGAAGAAGAAATGCCAGAATACAAGCAAAACTGTAAGAAAAAAAGGGAAGAGAAAGAAAGGGAAAACTCAAAGAAAGTTAAAAAGCACACATATATCTCTTATGAGATCCAGGTTACAGCTGTTCTGCACAAGTCTTGGCCGCTGACAATTCTTGGGTTATCAAAACAGCAGAGCTGACCACTCTGCCTGTTTGACATCCTTTGACCTTCCTTGCATCATTAATTGGATACTCAAGCATTTTATACTGATTACAATTATAATGATTTTAGTTTTTCAGCAGCTTATTTCCTTACCGCACTTTCTTTTCGCTTGACTTTGGGATGTTGTTGGATTCTATTTCTTAACTTTGGTGGTGAGAACACCGCAGAATTGTAGACTTTGGTATATCTCGATTTGATGCCAAGGGAGCACAGGCATAATCAGATGGGCCTTCACAATGAATCCGATCCAACGGACGAAAGACCTCGGAGCAGAATGGATCTGTCTTCAAGAAGGGTTACAACGGTGCCCATTAGCTGCTGGTGAAGGTTTTAATAATTATGATACATTTCTCTTTTGTTCTGATTTTCTTTTCTTTTCCCCATCCCCCCCCCCCCCCCCCCCCCCCCCCCCCTTTTTTTTTTAAATCTTTGCAAAATTATTAATGGATGATGGAAGAAAGAATTGTTAGCCTGCCCTTGTTTTCCCCCGCTACTAAACTGTTCTCTCTCCCTGTTTGAACACACACACACACACACACACACACACACACACACACACACACACACACACACACACACACACACTCACTCACTCACTCACTCACTCACTCACTTACAGACGCACATTTCTCACGAGTCACACTCACAAATAACAAATGTGTTCAAGAACAGCCTATCCAACTGCAGAAATTCAGGGAGTCACGTTGCAACAATTTAAAATAACACACCCTCTTCGATTCTGGAAGATAAGGCAAGGAGAGCCAAGAGAGAGATCGGGGTGGGGTGGGGTGGGTGGGATGATTGGGGTAGGGTGGGATGCTAAGCCTCGTGAAACATTTCCTTGCAGGTCCATCTTGGCTGAAGGCGATGTGTCTGTAATTATCCGCGCTCTCACCCTAAAGTTGTCTCTCATTCCCGTTCCTTCTTCCGTCATTCCCTCAAAAAAAAAAATCTTCCCTATCATTCAGAGAGGTTATTGGGCTTGCTTCGGTTTTTCGTTTTCTTCTTTAGCTTACTAGATTTGTCTATTTTATTCATTTCATTTTTACTTTTACATGCATTCGATTTTTTTTTCAAAGACATTTTTTTTCAGTTCGCTTTTTTCGTTTTGATCTTCAAGTTCTGTTTCCAAATTAGAGTTTCGAGAGCTCATCTGATCTTCAAGTTCTGTTTCCAAATTAGAGTTTCGAGAGCTCATCTGATCTTCAAGTTCTGTTTCCAAATTAGAGTTTCAATTAGATTGGTCAATCCACTTATATTCTGTATATCTGTATTGATGATATAAGACTCCAAATGACATCAGAGTTATGATTGTTATCTCATTACAGATTAATGATTGTAGAACAAGAGACAGACAGACAGACTGAGACAACAGCAGAGACAGAGACGATTCAGAATTCACCGTGGATGCAAACAAAAATGTAACAGATTCCTCCTTCGAACACATCCACATTTCCATTAGATTTCCTAGAAATTAAGAAATTAGTTCTGGTGAAATCATGCTTAACAATGACCGAAGCCACCCTTTGATCTGCTCTGACTCTCTCAACCAACCTTTCAGTACAACGTAAACAGAAACGTGTTATGTCTGATCAATATTCATTGTAGAATGTTCCTACTCATTTGCTATCCCTGTATAGAGAAACTGACACTCACTGCAAGGTTACAAGAAACAAGCCAAACTGCCATCAAATACACAAAACGGTTTGCAGTTCAATGCTGATTAAATCCAGGAAACGAGTCATAGACAAATGTCACTTTTACCGACGTCATAAACAACAGGCATTACAATGCAGTTACCAACATTCACTAGATGGCCGTCGGCTGAAGTCATGCTATAGCCATCTGGAGAATTCTGTTTTGAGCATTTGTATGTCTGCTATTGTCTATGTCTGGAAGAGATGTGTTTGTTCAAAACTCACCTGCCTGTTGGTTTTGTGTATTTAAGGGTTAAAGAAGCGTTCCTTAAACCTTGTTTCGTATATTTATTTGGATTTAGCCACATAATGTGGATTGATTCTGTTTCATAATCGACAAAATTCCACACTGTTGAGAACACACTTGCAATTGATAGAGATGTGGGGGAAGAGCGCGCAGAAGAAGAAGAAGAAGAAGAAGAAGAAGAAGAAGGAGGAGGAGGAGGAGAAGAAGAAGAAGAAGAAGAAGAAGAAGAAGAAGAAGAAGAAGAACAACAACAACAACAACAACAACAGCAACAACGACAAAGAACAGGAGGAGAGGAGGAGGAGGAGGAAAGATTCCATTTGCAAACTGTGCTTCAAAAAAATGTAAATAAACATGTTGTGTTCGACATTTCTGCAGGCAAAATTGGGGCTGGGATCGACTTTGAAAATGCTTGGAATCGAACTCTGTAATTTGAGATACAATGTGAACAGAAAAGCACACACACCAAAAAAAAAAAAAAAAAAAAATCAACAATGACAGCAAAAATCATTTATAGCTCTACGTGCTTGGATATCTGATTACATAAATTTTGCAAACCATCTAATTTGCTGTTCGGTTTTTAAGGTTTCGAGCGAACGCAGTGTCCATACTAGCACCAGTTTCGTTTTAATGATTGCTGAAATAACCGAGGATTTGTCGAGTGTTGTTTTAAAGCCTCGTCGTTGTTTTTTCTCATTTGTCATTGTTTCAAGACCTGAGGTGAATTTAAAGCAGCCACGTCTTTAAGCATGGATTTTAAATAGACGGTTGCTTTCAACGTTTATTTATTGCAGCACTCTAATGACGTTTTCAGTGTCCGACTTCTGCTGTTCTTGATTTTCCCTTTGTCCTTCTTCTTCTCTTTTTCATCTTCTTTATCTCTCTCTTTGTTCTTCTCATCTTCTTCTTTCGTTTCAGTCCCTCCTTTCCTTTTCTCCATTTTTTCTGCTGCCCCCCCTCCCCCTCCCCCCCCCCCCCCCCCCCCCCCCGTCTTCTTCTTAGCCTTTTCCTTAATCTGTTTCTCCTTAATTTCTCTCCAATTTTTCATCATTTTTTTTTCTCTTTACTCCTCCTCTTTATTCCATTTTGTTTTCTATTTCGAAACTAAGTACTGTGATATGAGAATAAAAGACGGAAAGAGAAAACGAACATGATTTAAGATAGTAGAAAGAAGCAAGAAGAAAACTGTTTCCAAATGAAGGAAAAAAAAAAAAACAGAAGAAGCAAATCACAGAACTGCCCAAGCACTCCAATAGCCGACTTGCAGAAATATTCTGGATTCTTGACATTTTCATTATGAAGATCAACATATAGAGCTAAACCTTTAATCATGAGTGTTTGGGAACACTTGGCCATCCTAATATATTATATTGTCTTCTGATTTTTTTATTTTGCATTATTGCAGGTATGATGGCTGTTGTATTAGTTTCCTTTGCTTTGTTTCATCAGTGTAATGTTTGCTCGTTGAAGACACATGGATAGGTTGGATGTTTCAACTGGGTAAAACATTGCGCTATTTGGAATGAATGAATAAAGGAATTGACGTGTTAGTAAATGTGTAAATGAATCAGAGATCAATTCAATAACGAAGGAAAAGAGAAGAAGGCGGGGACACACACACACACACACACACACACACACACACACACACACACACACACACACACACGTACGCACACACACACACACACACACACACACACACACACACACACACACACACACACACACGGGCGCGCGCGCGCGCACGCACAGAGAGAGAGAGAGAGAGAGAGAGAGAGAGAGAGAGAGAGAGACTCAAGACTTATAGAATTTATTGCTATATGCTTCAAGCCCATTCACAATTCGAAAAGGGAAGTGGGGTGGGGCGTGTGGGTAAGAGAAGGGGAGGGGGAGGGAAGAAGGAGGAAGGGAAGAAACGGAAATGAAAATCGATTGAATAGAATACACGTGTCATAGCATGAATACATAACATTCTTCCAGACATTGGATCCACATCGCGAAAGTCTGGCATACAATGTGATATATCTACTAGCCCTGTCCGAGGAGGACTCCCTTCCTCCCCAGCACTGACACACACACACACACACACACACACACACACACACACACACACACACACACTGCCACTGTCTTTTCTGCAATCGTGGAAACTGGCGAGAAGACCGTCCATCGTTTTTGTGTTGCCTTTTAACACGGCATTACTTGCTCGAATGTGTTGTTCTCGCTTTGTTGTTTCACTGATGGGATCGTCGGTTACACTGTCACTGTCAACGCTGACCCCGTTGTCAGCATGAACTGTGTTGTCTTTTCGTCTTCAGTGTCAGTGTGTCTTCTACGTGTGTTGACTGTATCACGTTATTTGGCACACACCACAACTCGCCAAATCCACATCTTCGCTATTTTGTAGCACTGTCCCTGCCTGTTGGGTTACGTCATATGATTTCCTTGCACACTGACTTGGCGTACGTGTACCGTCACACGCAATCGTCTCCGAACGTCTCAAACGCAGTCGTCTTCTCTTTGTTACAAAACAAACTCGGAGGAGTTGGAAGACAGAGGGCGGAGGGGGATGAGAATGGACTTGCACCTTGCTGTGAGAGTCACTGAGTTCCTGTGTGCCTCCACTCTCTTCATGTCCCTAGAGACTTGCTACGAACATTTGCGACAATACACCACAGTGTCATTACACGGGGCCCGTCAAGGTTGGTTCGCTGATGGCAGTCGAAGGACGACTACCTTTGCTTCTCTCTGCCTTCAGTTTTGAAGGAAGACAGTGACGCTTCCTGCGTTAAAGTGCTGAGGACACTTGTAGATGAGAAGGGAAACGGTGCACAGGCAAAATGGACAGCTTCTTCACAACAAACTGGACAATTTGCAAGTTTTTTTCCTCTGCTGTTTGAAAAACCGTCATGCTGGCAGCCGAGCAGAGGAAGCTACTCGGAGAGAGCGAGAGAGAGAGAGAGAGAGAGAGAGGGGGGGGGGATACCACATGCCCTCTCTTTCTATCACATACACACACACACACACACACACACACACACACACACACACACACACACACACACGAGTCACACAAAATGTGTTACGGAGCATCCAATCCAACGGCGGAAATTCAAAGAATTAAATTGCACCAATCTAAAAAAAGAAAAGAAAATGCGACACTGTAAAGGAATACATCCTTTTCTGTTTTGGAATGGCAGACAAGGTGGGCCGGGAAGAGGGCTGGGGATGGAGGTGAGGTGAAGGAGAGGTATATCTTCTAGGTCATCGTCCTCGCGGCAAGTAAGCCACAGCAAACATTTCCATTCAGGTCCTCTCTTGGCTGAGGGCGATGTCTATATCATTATTCTCACGTGTCCCTACGCTGTGTCTTGCTCCCTTTTCCCTCCTGTGCCATCCCCTCCAGAAAAAAAAACACACACAAAAAAAAAAAACAAACCATCTCTGTCTTTCAGACTGGTTATTTGGTTTTGTTGTTTTTTTTCCTACTTTAGCTAATACTAATATGGTGATTTCTGTTTCATTTTATTTCTGTCATTAAATGCATTCGTTTATTTGTTTGTTTTATTAAAGCTATTTTTGTTGTTGTTGTTTGCTTGTTTGTTCTGTCTTTTTTATCTCGATTTTATTTCATTTCACTTTGTGGTCTTGGTTCCTGTCTTCTGCTTCTAACTTAGAGTTTTGAAAGTTCGTCAGGAAGACAGCTAGTATTTTAGTTCGTATTTTAGGGACAATCTACACAGATGTTGCTGTATTTCTTTTTATTAATGAAATGCATCAGCAAGAAACAATGACACTTGGAACGGTGCTGAATATCTACATTATTTAACAAGTAGACATACATCTGTATGTAAGACATATGAAAAGGAAATGAGAGAGAGAGAGAGAGAGAGAGAGAGAGAGAGAGAGAGAGAGAGAGAGAGACAGAGTCAGAGAGAGAGAGAGAGAGAGAGAGGGGTGAAGTCAAGTAATTTACAGACCAGCTGACCACAATGAATACATGAGAATGAAGAACTGGGAGTGGACTTGCGTTTTCAAGATTTTTGAAAATTATCAGTCATTTTGAAATAAAAGGGTATATTTTGACAGGGTAAAATGTTTCTAAACACCACTTAAGAAGAGGTAATTTTTTTTTTAAGAAAACAGTTACCACCCAAAAACCCCGCCAACATGTTTTAACGATGTTCTACCGCTAAAATTTGACTTAATAATAAATAATAAAGTAGAGTATGTTTAACAAACAATCTGTCGTCACATATGTAATTGGTTGATTCATGTTTTGACCGGAGACTTAAAAGTTCAGGGTCTTTAAGTCTCCGGTTACAAAATATTAAGTCTCCCTCCTAAATCTCGTTATTTCTTTAAAAAAAAATAATAAAATGTTTCAAATTTTTAAAAACTCACGCCAACACAGTTTCTGCAATGCTGCAAATTATGCTTGGTTTTAGTTTTTGTTTTGGTGGTTGGCTTTAGGGTGACAGGCTGGAAGTCAGTTGGAGAAAGGCAGGGGTTTGTGTGTGATTTGGGTTTGGGAGTTCTCATGTTTGCAAAATGAAGTGCAAACCACTGTCATTTTCCAAATGATCAAATTATCACAGCGGTTGTTTTCGACTCTTCTCTCTTTTCCATGTCCACCCCCAACCCCCATCCTTTTTCGCTCCACTTCCGCCACCACTTCACCCTGCCAACCCACCCTCCCTACAACCCGACTTACTTCCCCTCTTCTTCTTTTTTTTTTTTATTTATTTACTTGTTTTGTTTTGTTTAGTTTCATAGTCCACCAAGACTGAAGCTTTCAGCGCGCTGCAGTTATTCATTGCTATCACGTTACGTCTTACCGATTGTCTTGAGTATAATGTTACTACCTTATGTGCGTCTGTTATCATCTCCTATCCCTTAACGACCTGGGCTTTTCGAAAAGTGTTGCGTGTTTTGGGGGGAGGGAAAAAACGGTGTGTGTGTGTGTGTGTGTGTGTGTGTGTGTGTGTGTGTGTGTGTGTGTGTGTGCAAGCGCTTGCGTCTCATATATATATCTATATATATATATATATATATATATATATATATATGTGTGTGTGTGTGTGTGTGTGTGTGTGTGTGTGTGTGTGTGTGTGTGTCCTTGTTTGCGTCTCTGTGTCTCTGTCTCTCTCTTTCTCTGTCTGTCTCTCTCTCTTTCACTCACTCTCTTCTTCTCTTCTATCTCTTAATCTATCTATTATCTATCTATCTATATCTCACATTTTGTCTCATCCTTTTTGTTCTTTTTTGAATTGTGAGAGTATATCTGCGTACTTCCAGGCGGGAGAAGGAGAGAGGGAGAGAGGAGAGAGAGAGAGAGAGAGAGAGAGAGAGAGAGAGAGAGAGAGAGAGATGCGTAAGTGCGCGTGCATGCATCTCTGCATATACATGAGTATAGTACACGAGTATGCCTAAATCGCTCTCTCTCTCTCTCTCTCTCTCTCTCTCTCTCTCTCTCTCTCTCTCTCCTTCTTCTTCTTCTCTTTTCTTCTTTCTTCTTCTTCTCTTCTTCTTCTTCTTCTTCTTCTTTCCCTTTCTCATACTTATTTCATTCATTAGCTCATCGGTTTA
>JADBJO010006587.1:83271-93271 GCA_016801955.1 Conus betulinus
AGAAAGAAAGAAAGAAAGGGTGGGGACAGAAATTTCAGGATCTGCAGTCCGAGTTTTGATCCACATCGGAATGATATGGATTCGTCATTCGGTCACATTCCCTCTTTCCCACTAGGTCTCGCCGGTTACAATCTTTGGAAGTTTTTGCTTTATTTCGTGAAGATCATTATATGTTTAACAATAGCCTTGACCTGTAAACTGTTCGCAGAAACAGAATTGCTGTATTGCTGAACGAAAGAACAGACACATTACAAAAAGAAACACAGCACTTTCCGACCTTCTTCAGGCAAGTCAAGTAACACTGACGAAAATAAATGAAGGACGAACCGACAGTCACTTATCTCTCTCCGAGAGTCTAGTGACATATGTCAAAGAAACCTAGCGTATTCGATAGATGCCCAAAGGGCAAACGTGCGAGACATTACACGTTCCTTTACTTTCGAATTTCGTCTGTCTGAACCAGTGTACTTTACCATCCGCGTCATTCCATTTCGCTTAAATCTTTTAAGGTGGTCTTAAAGCGTATCTTTGGAAATTGCCTATTTATATTATATATTGTCTCGCGACTTTTCAGTTATCGAACAAATGACCTCACAGAGAGAGCGAGGGAGCCGATAGAGAGAGAGGGGGGGGGGAACGGGAGACAGAGAGAGAGGAGGGAGGAGAACGGGTGGAAGGGAGGGAGGAAAAGGGAGAGAGAGAACTCAGAACTCAGAAAACTTGTATTCGATCAAGGGTTGACATTTAAAGGCAGAGCCTATCCTTGCAATCTGTTACGTTCTTCTGATCTGTCATGAGAGAGAGAGAGAGAGAGAGAGAGAGAGAGAGAGAGAGAGAGAGACAGACAGACAGACAGACAGACAGACAGACAGACAGACAGAGAACCTGCGATTATGCGCGTGAATAGGTGTTTGTAAAGTGTAGGGATATCCTTTTTCTTTCTATAACTTACTTCCCTTTCGGCAGATGTGTAAAGTATATGAATATGTCTAGTTGCAAAGTGAGACGACTGCAGGCAGAAATGTAAACAAATCTTAAAGAAATGTTAGCGAACCGCCAAGAGAAACGTGGACAAACGAGTCACAAGACAAAACACGACGCGTTTCGACCTCTTAGGTCTTCTTCGGGCAAGACACAAATAGGACAATGAACATGAACGAGTTCATCGCTTAGCTTGATCTCTTCAGCGCAAGGTAGGCCCCATGGGACAAACCCAAAGAGCTTCAAAGAGTTTTTTTTTTGCCTTAACTGGGCTGACCCTGGAGAAAGGTCCAGTGACGGTGAGGAAAGACCCACTGACCACAGGGAAAGTCCTGTTGACAGTGGGAAAGACTACAACTTCGGATTCTCTCTTGAGGGCACATAAGACTGTATGGCGAAAGCTTGGCTGTGTCTGGAGTGGCACTGTCTTCATCTGTCGTGAGCAGGGGTGGTTGGGTCTGTGGGGTGTGCTCGACAGCTGGAGGGTTTGTTTTGTTTTTTTTTTTTTTTTTTTTTTTGTTTTTTTTTTTTTTTTTTTTTTTTTTTTTTTTTTTTTGCCGGTAGGCTATGCAGTCATGTAATTCGGGCTGGTACACCCATGAGGACGCTACTTTAAGCTGTTATGAGTTGCATCCTGTAGTCTGATTTACCTCTGCTCTGGAGCAGTTATGTCCCTTGATATCTTAATGGAGTGTCCTGCGCGTGCCTGTACCCATCGTCAACACGGCGCAGGCCTCCAAGGGTGGTACAGGACCGCTCTAAAGGCAGGTGAAGACAGTGCTTCTCTGGGTCCTCCCCCAGCACCTTCGGGTGTTTCTTTTTCCTCCAAAAAAAAGTTCTGACGTTCAGTAAATGCATCAAAGGGAAGCCTGCCCCGATTCATGCCATAAAATCGACATGTTCAATATATGTGCTAAACGCAGCCCTGCATCGAATTCCCCAACAAGTTCAATACTTCTGACCTCCGAGTAGATATCTACGAGTGGGATCTACTGATCCTTGTATTGTTCAAACATCACAGCTTGCGCACACAACTGCCATGTGAGAAATATATCAGGTGCGATGTATTGATGAGACGATAATGAAGAGGGAAAAAAAAAGAAAGAAAGGTTCTGAAAGGTGAGCCCTAGTGTGTTGAAGCATCTCACCAAGTAAGGCGATGAAATTTTGATATCTGATGAAAGAAGAAGAAGAAGAAGAAGAAGAACCCAAAGACGAAGAGCTAAGAATTAGAAAGCGAAAGCACAGAGAAAAAAAAAAATCTATCAAAAATAATTAATTTCAACTAATAAAGATGATCCTTCAAGACGCTTCTTCTCCGAGGGAGAGAGGGGGAGCAAAGGAAAGAGGTGCAATACAGGAGACGTCATCATTTAATACTGATGGTCTGTCTTTTGACAACAGTGTTTCGCTCTCGACTTCACTAAGTTGTTTAGATTTCTCTCTCTCTCTCTCTCTCTCTCTCTCTCTCTCTCTCTCTCTCTCTCTCTCTTACACTCTCACGCACGCCTCTCTGCACGCACGCACGCACGCACACACACACACCACACACACACACACACACACACACACACACACACACACACACACACATCTATTATATTTCCTCAACGAATGAAATGCTCTCATACCGCTGCAAGATTGGATAACCTCTCTCTCTCTCGCTCTCTCTCTCTCTCTCTCTCTCTCTCTCTCTCTCTCTCTCACCCATACATTTTCATCCCATTTCATCTTTACATACCCTTCAAGATGGGCTAAGACGTACTTTTGGAAGCACTGCCCCCCGCCTCTCTCTCTCTCTCTCTCTCTCTCTCTTCTCTCTCTCTCTCTCTCTCTCTCTCTCTCTCTCTCTCTCTCACTCCTCTCTCGTCTCTCTCACGAGGGTCGGAGGGTCGACACCTGTGTGCATAATCGGTAGTTAAATGCGAGCCCAGACAGCTTTACTGTAACGATGGGCAGCGATTACGTTCAGCCGACACTACACTGCACTACTCAGTACTACGATTGTCGATTTACCGGCTACACGTATCCAGCATCCTTCTGACGTAATAGTTATATAGGATGCTGCATCTTTCAGAGATGTTTGAAATACAGTGTCCTTATTTTCAAATTGTCCAGAAGTTAAACATAGAAAAAGAAGATAAACTGCCATTTTTTTTTTTCAAATTCTAAAAGGTATTTGAAATAACTCCACCAGATAACCTGGACAAACGAATTACAAGACAAAATGCGACGCGTTTCGACCTCTTGGGTCTTCTTCGGGCAAAATAAACAACCCATTTTTTTTTTTCAGTTCCGGTGACAAAAACTTGAGACTTATGCACATTTATAGAGCGGAAGCAATTGGGTAAGGGCCTTCACTCAGCAGAACTCAATTCTCATCGAGGAAGTGTAAATTAGCTAAGAATACTATATACCAGATGGAAGCAGGAAAATATAGGGGGACAAAATGGGAAAGTACAGGAAAGAGTATGGGAAAAGTGTCAAAGGTAGGGAGCAAAACAGGAAATAAATGAAAGAGCGAGAAAATGAATGTCAAAAATAAATAAGATCATAAAATAAGAAAAGTACAACAGAAAGGGATAAGAAAAGTGGAAGATTGCTGGAAAAAAGTGAAAAATAATCAAAGAACGTGAGAAAAGCAGTAAAAAAGTGTCAAAATCATATAAAAAGGAAAACGTTTAGGGAGTTAAGAGCTGGCAGGAAAAAGGAAAAAAAGAAAAAAAAGTGGGAAAAAAAAAAAAGGTAGGTAAAAGGGGTAAGGTAGGACAATTATAGGAATTTTTCGGCGAAAATAGGAAAAGGTTGAAAATAATACTAGGAAATAGTTTTTGTTCGTTTGTTTGTGAGCGTGTGTGTTACTTTTAAATCATGAGAGGTTTGAGGAAAATCAGGAGGATAGGCTATAGAAACATGGGAACGAGAGCGGAAGGTTATCTGAACAGAGCTCTGTTCACTGGGTTTTAAACGAAGGGGTATAAAAGCTGACAGCTTTGCGTTGGTGGTGCACCCTCTCTGCTAATGAGGTCGTTAACTTGTAGCAGTTTCCCTCCTCCGTCCCTCCTCCTCCCCGTTTCTAATTGGAAAGCTGGACAGATTCAGCTGAACATTTAGTTCTCTCATTCTCGCCTTCTCTCTCTCTCTCTCTCTCTCTCTCTCTCTCTCTCTCTCTCTCTCTCTCTCTCTCTCTTACCGATTATGAATGCGTGCGTACTCTCTCTCTCTCTCTCTCTCTCTCTCTCTCTCTCTCTCTCTCTCTCTCTCTCTCTCTCTCTTACCGATTATGAATGCGTGCGTGCGTACATACTTGTGGTGTGTGTGTGTGTGTGTGTGTGTGTGTGTGTGTGTGTGTGTGTAACACAAAAAGGAAATATACGATACTTATGAGCTGTCTTCAGTTTCCCTTATTTAAAAAAAAGATTAGCAACTGTCATGGCGCAGTTGTTAGCGACGCTGATTCCCGGATGGGAGGTCGTAGGTTCGATTCCCATAACAGCTGTTTCTTTCTGGAATTCTTCGGCACTGATCGGCTCCTACCCGGAGTTGAGTTTACTGTGGGATCATTTGAGGAGACTGGAAACACCCAGTTGAGTTTCATCTACTTAACTGACGTATATCTGGGACAGCTGCTCAAATGTCTTGACCAACACGTCTGTAATTCTAGGGCCTGGCTGATGTCGGAATATACAGTATGAAAGTACGCGTAGCGTTCGGTCCGATCACGCAATCTTAGAACAAAACAGACCTCTATGGGATCATTTTCATCATCTCACCCTCACTGATCGGTATTGAAACAAAGTCTTAAAGTCTGTGGCCCTTCATGCCCTGCTCTCATGGTGACCTCGATTTCGATATTCTCTGCATGGCTGTTTCATATGTGAATTCGTGTCGAGATCACCGGAGTCGGCGATTTCGAGGGGACTGTCACTGTTGGGACGTGAGGGAGCCATGCAGACGGGGGACTCTTACGCTTAGTAGGCGGTGTTCTGCGTGTGTTAAATCGGAACAGACACGATTGAACACTATCGGGAAGACTCGGCGGCAGTGCAGTGTCTCTGCTGGTGGTTGCCTCACGACGGCTTGACATAAACTGCTCCCTGAGGATTGCCGATGAGGGGTCTGCAGCGGGGGACAAACCGGAGAGTGTCTGTGGACGGGGAGCGACAATGAGTGGCGTGCGGTCAATGCAACTGCAGTGGCACGAAAATTGAGTAGAAAAAAAAAAGCTGGCGCAAATGGACACAGATTTATATCAGTGGCAATGTCCATACATTCATATCCTCATAAAAAAACTTAATGCTCGAGAAGAACGCGTGAGGACTGGCCACAAGAATAAAAACCGATGTTTAAAAATGTTGCAAAATCCAAGCGTTTGTTCTGGGACTAAATGACACAGCCAGAACTAATCGAAATTCGTTACTAAATCGATATTGAACTGCTTTCAAACGTATTTTTCAGTTACTACCGCCTGATTTTTCGTATAATATGCCATTTTTGTTTGAATGAAACAAAGAAAATGGCCAGTATTTCTGCATTTGAAATATCAGTCCCGAACACGCTTACACACGTTCAAAAATGAACCGACCGATCCCTGTTGCTTTTAACCGGCTTATCAGTTTCCTTCTGCTGAAAGGAAATCTTACATCACGCAGGGAAAAGTAAACAGTAAATACCGAACAAGTCCGGTAACTCTTTCACCCGTGACGAAATTATTAATTACACGCCCACAACTCCAAACGAACGCTGCTTACGTCACCAAATCCCCGCAGCAGAAATACCAACGCACCGCACACAAAACAAACAAGACGTCTCCTCAAACAAGGGGATTTCTCTATGTGTATTCTGTATGCTGTGTGTTGTATTTCTGCCAGGCGATTCGGTGTTGTAAGCAGCCTTCGTTTGGAGTTATGAGCATGTAATTAATTTCGTCGTGGGAGAAAGACATTACCGTATTTGTTCATTATATTTCTGCTGAACATGAAAGTCTTTGCGAAGCTTCAATTTGTGTCCATAATCCTCAGCAGTGTTTGTCACATTCACGGGCAAACGACTTTAACCTAGGGAGGTTTATGTTTGGTCTAGGTCGACGGGAAGTAGCTATTGTTTATATACTTCCCGTCCATTTCGTGCTAGGGTTCAATAGTGCCACTTCAAGTGCTTGATGAAATAGTACAAATTTTGTTTCACCGTCTCATCCTCCGTGTTTGTCAGTAGCATTATTTCCATCCTGCCCAGACCAGCGGCCGGACTCAAAATCATACTTAGAATCGTCCGGTCTCAGCCCCAGTACACAGTTCAAGGGGAGCAATCAAATTCAGTTCGTCATGAGGGCTGACCACCAGAGGAGACACTGCACTGCATTCAGTGGTGCCTTGTCTGATAGGGCAAGTGCAAGAGAGCGCAGCTGCTAAGCCTCTTACTAACGACAAAAGCTACTCGGTTGCAAAGCCAGGCCAAGTGCAACGTCATCGTTTTTTTGTTTTTTTTTTTTCAGCAAAGAGACGTCCAAAAGCGCAAAAAAAGAGGAAATATAATGCGGGTAAATGCACATACGCGCGCGCGCGCGCGCACACACACACACACACACACACACACACACACACACGCGCGCGCACGCACGCATGCACGCGCACACACGCACACACACACACACACACACACACACACACACACACACACACACACACACACACACATACACACAAAATAACACACACACACACACACACACACACACACACACACACACACACACACACACACTACAACACAGCACACACACACACACACACACACACACACACACACACACACACACACACACCACACACCACACCACACCACACCACATCACACTACACCACAACACAACACAACACACCACACACACACACACACACCACCACCACCACCACCACCACCACCACCACCACCACCACACCCACACACACCACACCACACACACACACACACACACACACACACACACACACACACACACACACACACACACACACAAGCCTCGCAAGACAATACGTAGAGGGACCCGCAGTCAAACTAATAAAACGTTTCATTGCGGAGCTGATTGTCACGAGTTCAAGTCAGTAATAGTGTCGATTGTTCGCGGCTTAAAAGCCCCCCTCTGTCCATCCAGTCGTAAATAGGTACCCGTTTCAATTCATTAAAAGTTAGGACCGTGGAAACAGAGGTGTGGGGGGGCTCCGATTTCCGTACTGACGTACTCTACACGCTATAAAATCTTTAGCAGTTTACAACTCGAATGGCTGAAAGACTATGGGGCATCAACTCAAACACAAAAAAGACACGAAAAGGGTCAACAATACTGTTCTACGACGGCTTAGCTTTCCCTGTGGAAATCCAACAGAACTTTACTGAGAGAGTGCAATGCAAGGCATAGCATTAGAATGCAATACAATGTATCACAGTGCAATTCAATGCTATAAAGCCATTCTGCGTAGCGTGCGGTGCTGTGTTGTGCAGTGCTGAATAATGCTATGCAATTTAATTAGGTGCTGTAAAGTGGCATGAAACAGCGCAAAGCGGTATTATACAATGATATGTAACGTAAGACAGCACAATGCAATGATACATAATAAAAATGCAAAGCAATAATGCAATAGAACATACCAGAGCACACCGCATTGAAATATAAAAACACTGCTGTATACTGCAATACAGTGGGAGCCATGAAGAAAGTGTAGTGCGATACAACGCCACGCAGTATTATTGTGCAACGTTAATAAATACAAAACTTAGGCAATGCAATACAATTTTAAGCGGATGCAATACATCAAAGACAAAGGAAATGTAATGTAATACTACATAATGCAATGCAAAACAAGAGAAATGTACGGCCAAGTTTTGCAATGCAATGCGATGCAACAAAAGCGCAACGCAAAGCAATGCAATGCTTTGTAATAGAGCACTAATCAATATACAAAACGCAAGGCAAAGCAATGAATGGCAATGCTGCTGCATAATTAAATACTATGCATACTCTACCAGGCGGCGCGCGGGGCTTGCAGGGGGCGACTTTACGTCAAGGTGACTGGGACGTCATCGGCCTTTGCTATCCTCGTAGACATAGAAGGAAGGAGACCGGTATCTCTTCACGCTCTCTCACTCTTCACCTTTGTCAGAGTCCTGTTGTCTCGCGCAGCTTACTTACCTCTTCTGGGTTCCACAGTCACTGGGTCAGGAATAGTTCAATGGCTGGGGTGCCCCCTGTGGTAACTACGTATGCCAGCTTTTTTTTTTTTTTTTTTTTTTTTTTTTTTCGTTTTCCCGCTATTCAGCGAGGAGGTGTAAACATCAGAAATACACGTTGACTTTGCCTGTGAACAAGCCACCGGGTCTGTGTTTGAAAATGAATACTTTAACACCACAGTCGGCATAGTGTTGGCAATCAGACAGCAAAACTGTGAACAATAGGCAGACAGAGCGAAGCACTTCAGCAGCGACGGCGAAGATAACTTATCCTCTCTACTATTGATCTGTGTTGTACAGTACACCTAAGGAAGCGTTAACTCTGAACTGCCAAGAAATGCGATCGTACGCGCGCGCGCGCGCACACACACACACACACACACACACACACAACACACACACACACACACATACACACACACACCACGCGCGCGCGCACACACACGCACACGCACGCACGCACGCACACACGCACATGCATGCACGCACGCGCACACACACCCACACAGCATCTCATGAAACCGCTTTGGATCATCTTGGTGATGTTGGAAGTGCTTCTGAACATTTACAATGATGAATATTAAGACATTCTTTTTATAACCGACAACAAAATCAACATCAACAACCATAATGATAGCAGAAGTAGCAGTAGTAGCAGTAGCAGTAGCAGCGGCAGCAGTTGTAGTAGTAGCAGTAGAAGTAGTAGCAACAGCAGCAGTAGTAGTAGTAGTAGTAGCAGCAGTAGCAACAGTAGTAGAAGTAGCAGCACCAGCAGCAACAGTAGCAGTAGTAGTAGCAGCAGCAGCAGCAGCAGTAGAAGCAGTGGCAATAGTTGTAGTAATAGTAGTAGTAACAGTAGTAGTTGTAGTAATGATAACAACAATAATAATAATGATAATGATAATAATGATAACAATTATGATAATAATAGTGATGAAAATAATGATGATAATAAATATTATAATAATGATAATAAGGATGATGATGATGATGATAACAATAATAACAATAATAATGATGATGATGATGATGATGATGATGATGATAACAACAACAAAAACAACAACAGGGAGCAGTAAATGCTGAGTCGTTATCAGACAATCCACGAGAGGAGGCATTACACTACTGCCGGGTCACTTTGGGGTGTGTTCGATGGCATTTGTTCTGATCTAGCTTACGCAGAATATCGCCTGCTAAGCCCTCTATACTACCGATGACCTGGGTGAAGATCTCTCACTTCCCCATAGAGGAGAATGACCATTTAGATCCCCCAGTAACAAAAAATAAGGTCTAGGAAGCTGCTCCAAGAGTGAAATGAGGTCCTGTCTGGCGATACAGATACTTGGAGATAGATACAAACGACAGACAATGATTGTTTAATGGAGAGTAAGTAACACGAGTAGTTACTGCCTGAAGCGGACCTGCAGAGCTAATGGGCTACAGAGAACAGTTGTGAATGAGCAGGGCTACCCCGCCAGTACCTCCGTGTTCAGCAGGTTATGCAGATTAATACAAGAAGCTGTAACCAGAAAGGGAGAAAAGATTTTTTTAGGCCTCTGAAGAGTTTACTGCGTGAAATTAGCACAGGTCTAGCTTCACGGCACAAAAGCTGAAGTTTCTCGTCATTAAAATACAGTCCCCTAATGTTCCATTGTAATATGTTTTTTTTTCATTTTGGAAAAGGACTCTATTGTCCATATCAATGGCCTCTTCATCACAGAGAGCTTCAAACGCATTCTGCGGTTTTAATTCTGCTTTTTGTATTTCTGTTGGTAGTGATGACTTTTTTTTT
>JADBJO010006587.1:98271-100771 GCA_016801955.1 Conus betulinus
ACTGGCTTATAAGGTCTGTGGCATACCGGGCCTGTGGCATACCGGGCCTGTGGCATATAGGACCCTACCCATGCCAAGAACCATTCCAATGGCTCGCTCGCGTTCTTGGCATAGACACAGTCGCAGCATTGCTTTGGCACCACTTCGCATGGTCGAATGACAGCTGATACCGTTTTCCAGTCGGCATGACTTCAAACTCACCATTCGAGACCACAAACAAATGTCCTACGTTCAGTCTCGGCCCCAGTGACAAAAAAAAAAGGGTTTGGGGTGAGTTGCACGTGGGCGTCACACGAACGTCGGCAAGCGCGGAGAAACCGAGGCAGTGTGAATCTGTGTCCCTTAAAAATTGTGTTAACATACCAAATCCAAATACACATTTTTTTTTTTTCTAAATGGGAAATCGGCAAATCAAAAGGGTGCGTTTTTAATGTTGTTTCAGTATATTTGAAAACGGGTTTTCTCTCTCTCATTTGTGACGTGTATTAAGGGTCGTTGTAGTTGTACTAGGCAAGCCCCTCCCCCCCCCCCCCCCCCCCCCCCCCCCACCCCCTTTACGGGACTTTGGCATAAACTTAGAAATACTTGTATTTTTATCATTTTTCTTTTACATAACATTGCATTACATGTATCTTTATGAATAATACACACATCCACACAGACACACATCCACACAGACACACACACACACGCGCGCGCGCGCGCGCGCTTGCTTATATATATATATATATATATATATATATATATGTGTGTGTGTGTGTGTGTGTGTGTGTGTGTGTGTGTGTGTGTGTGTCCAGGGTATGAGCTTACATTTCAAGATCAGACAGTTTAAGCTTGCACTCCACTTAAAAGCGCACCGATACGTCGATAGAATTACGTGAGATAAAAGGTTGCTAATATAGCGACAAGCTGCTAGGTCCGATTCGCCAGTTCCCGCTTCGCCAAATTGAAGATAATGGGGCCGCACCGAACGGCCTCTTGATAGCTTGACTCTTGGATACGTTTAGCCAACGAGCTGAACCCCGCTGGCCTGTTTAGTGTGATTTGTTTTTCTTTTTTTGTTCCTAACCGGTCTTGCAGGTGTTTGTCGAGTTGGATTTATAGCTGTTAAAACACGCGCACGCGCAGACAACAACACACACACACACACACACACACACACACACACACATTCGAGCTTACCGTGAGCCAAGAAAGAAAGAGACCAAGAGATATCCATCACCTGTCCATGGCGAAGCTCGAGATGCACGTGTATGTGGAAGGGCTTTCGTCTTTACACGCACGTGCTATGCGTTACGAGAGCGGTTTATGATGACACTATCCCACAATTAAAGGAGCAGGATTTATAAACTTCTTGTTAAATGGACCTTATTGTTACCGAAAATACTATTCGGTGTGCCAGACACCTGCTCTTAAATTCCATAGAGAGCATGTGTTTTCCATGTTTCTCCGTTTGTTCGTTTGTTTGCTTGAAAGCTGAAATGTGGCCTAAGACCGAATTAATTAAATGCTGATGTGGATCTGCTGTACGTATACGTATACGGATCAAACGGATCAGCTCAGCAACTTAATTCATAATTTTCTACTGAACCTGAAAATTTACTTATGCTTTCCGAATTCATGTCTGTCTTTGAAGTGATATATTTTCATGGATTCAAACCTTGGAATGACATAAACATTGACATTTCGTATTTTCCATATCGTATTAAGAATGAAGTACATGAGATGGAAGTCTTTCTGTGTATACTTATTATTACTTCCTGAAATCGGCAAAGGATGAAGTCAGGAAGTCCTCGACCTTGGCGCCATCTGAGCTCCTCATAGCGATCTCCTCGACTGTCTGAGTTCCTCATAGTGATCTCCTCGACCTTTGCCTATCAAGGCAGGTGATAGTTATTTCCTTGACCTTGACGCTGTCTAGACTGGTTGGGGAGATCTCCTCGACTTTGGACCCATTGATTTCGTACTAATGATCTCTTTGACCTTGGCGCCGTCTGATCTCCTTAAAGTGATCTGCTTGGCTTCGACCAAAGCTGAGCCCCTTAGAGTAATCTTCTTGACCTTGACGCAGTCTGTGCTCCTCTAAGTGATCTCCTCGACCTTGGACCCGTCCGAGTACCTAAGAGTGATCTCCTCGACCTTGTCGCCATCTACGCTGCTTAGAGTGATCTTAAATTTGGCGCGGTCTGAGTTCCTTAGAGTGATCTCCTCGAGCTTGGCGCTGTTTGAGCTGCTCAGAGTGATCTCCCCGACCTTAGACCGTCTGAGTTCCTAAGAGTGATCTTCGCGAGCTTAACGGTATCCGAGTTCCTTCAACGTGATCTCCACGACCTTGGCGCTATTTGGGGTCCTGTGAATGATCTCCTGGACATGTGTTGTGGTCTGAGCTTGTGTGACTGATCTCCTTGACCCTGGCGCTGTCTGACCTCTGAAGGCCCCAGCTGTTTTGAAGACACGTTTTTTTTTTTCGCTTCTTGAATTCCACAGTGCTCCAGTCGCA
>JADBJO010006587.1:105771-110771 GCA_016801955.1 Conus betulinus
TGGCCGTTTAGGACTATTGGAAAGGTGGCACCCCGCTATGTCACCGTCCCGTTTAGTCACCATCATGCCAGATCACCAACCCGTAATGTTGCCCCTCACCACCCCACCCCCACCCCTCCCACCCCAGTTGTACTGTCACCCCGCTATGTCCTGTCTATCGCTCTCTCGCTCGCTCTCGCTCTCTCTCTCAGACGCGCTCACACACACACGATTCTCTCTCTCTCTCTCTCTCTCTCTCTCTCTCCAAATTACCAGTCCGTAATGTTGCCGTCCCGTTCTGTCGTCGGCCCGCAATGTCGCCCCCACCCTTCCATACACACACACACACACACACGAACACACCCGCGCGTGCGCACAGGTGGTTTCTCTCGCTCACCCTCGTGTTTACCCATACCGAGTCAGACTGGTATTCGTTTACGTCATTTGTCACAAAATCAAAATCCACACTTGCGATTCTTATTACTGTTCAATATCTGGACATGAGCCGTTTAAGAATAGCTTTGACTGGTGGTGCTGTATCATTAGAGTGCCATCTGCGAAACACTAGAGATGAGCCGGTATCCGTTTAAAGTGTAGGCACATTTTGACCTCGCTTTGCTTTTGTTCGGAGTTGGCTTGACCTCTTCTCGCACAAACAGTTGCTTTCCGTCAGAGGTCAAGATCATTTTTGTCGCAGGCGAAACATTTAGAATCTCCTAAAATGCAAACGAAGGGTGCAGCGCCCTTAGATTTAAGTATGTCAGCTTTCAACGAAATTAGGTCAACTTTAAACGAAAAGAAAACTTCTCTGTGAAATTGCAGACACGAAAAGAAAACTTTCAGTTATTGCATTTTCTGTCTACCTACATACTTACCTACCTATCTATTAATTATTATTACTATCGTAATTATTTGTTGTTGTCATATTCATTATTTTCATTATTCTATATCGATCGATCTACATCTCATTATGATCATACGTAGTAGTAACATAATCAGTTGGTGTGTAGTTTGATAAAATGATTCAAGAAAGACAGGAAACATTTGTCTTTGTTTTGGCATATAATGCGTTCAGTCTTGAAACGATAGGTTGGAAGAAAATCGTACTACTGCGCCACAACTTGACGTAATGAAATCGGAAGGTTAAGCAAACTTAACAATGCGTATTGCAAAGAAACTGACAGGGTGCATATACAGTAGTCACAAACATGCAGCAGTGCAGGGCCCGCTATGGCCCCATTTCTGGTGTAGTTCCTGGAGTCTTGAAGATTGTGGGACTCTGGAAGATTTTAGACTCCCGGAGTTTGTGGGGCAAATAGGAAGGCGAGATGGACAATGTACGTCGTTTAAGAGAATTTTTATTTGCTTTTATGAAGCAAAGATACTTTCAGAAATTGCTATTAAGGTAATTACAGAAGTGTTGACTTTCGTTGCCCAAAGTAGGTCTGAAATTTACAGTTTTCCTTATTTTGTATGACACACTTTTTTTTTTTTTTCCAAAATGCAATCGGTCCCACTCCATGGGCAGCTGTGTGCATTTGTATTCATGTTTTAATTTTTCGGGCGTGTTTTTTACGGTTTTCAAACAGGTAGTGGAGGTATGTGCACAAACTAAACAGATGAAGGGGTTTTGTCGAATGTCGTAGACACCTTTTGATGGCAAAAGACTTGTGTCGTTAAAATCCAAATCGTACAGTGCACTACAAAGAAAAGTTGACCGTTTAAGGCAAATTGTTAAAAAAAAATCTGAATTTTTTTTTTTTTTTTTATCATTTTGTATTTGTGATTTGGGCTATATATCTTTATTTACGGCCATATTTTCCCAATCTGTATTCGCTTTTCATCTCTGTCTCTCCGTCTCCTCCCTCCCTCCCTCCATTCCTTCCTCCATCTGTCTCTGTCTCTCTCTCTCTCTCTCTCTCTCTCTCTCTATTTTCTCTCACGCTCCAGTTTCCCGTTGTATAGATGTCTAGATTGAACAAGGGTGTATCTAACCTTCGAGCAAAATTGCTCTCGTGCAAAAGTAATGTGAAAAAAGACGTTTCAAGTGCAATATGGCCCTCAAGCAATATCGTGCCTCTGACGATGTATATGTACGGTCCCCCAAGTGACTGGCAGTGCGGTCACACTCTGTACCTGAGAAGCAAAGAAATTTATGAGTATGCATTGATCGTTCTCACCAGTACAACCTTCTAAATCAGAAACCGTTGACAGTTTCCAGTCTTGTGTGACGTATTGGTCTTCCTCGGACTAAAACCAGGCCATGTACCCAGAGAATTGCTGTTCATTTTGTTTCCGTCCCGTATTCCGTTTTGAGTCTTTACGTTTTCGAGCCCTATTCATTATTTTAAATTAAATTTCCAATTTCAAACCATTATTTGCATTTGCATATGATGCACTAACTCGTTCGTCATCCGTTTTCGACGTTTTCCTGTCTTGTCTCCTTTCTGTTTGTTTCTATTACCGACTTTTTTTTTATGTATTATCCTCTCTCGGTGGAATTCACACGCTGCAATCTCATTCCTGATACATTGTCTCGTCCTGTTGCAGTGTGCCTGCAGTGGCAGTCAACACTTCTTTTCTGTGGCCTTCAGCAAGAATGGACGATGACGCGCATCCATTTTCAAGGGCCTGAACGAAGAGGCACACTCGCATTCTGTTCGACTTGGACAGGTAAAGACTTCTGTTATTCTGAAACACATGTTAGGTCTAAGCCCGGCAAAACAGAGCGAATTTTTGATAAATGCATACCTCAGCAGATGATACAGAAAAATGCATAAAACCGCATTGCCCGGAATAGGTATTGTTTTGTGCTTTGTTGATGTCTGATGTTTGTAACGTGTGAAGGAAACATTGGTCAAATATTCAGGGGTCCGTTTGCTATTCTCTCTCAGATGTACGTTACTTCACGTTTTGGTAAGTGTGTTTAATTTTGCTTCACCTTGCGTTAAACTAAAGCATTGCTTAATTGTGAAGATCAGATGTTAAAATATGGTTTACATCAACAGGACCAAAGAACTCCTGCACCAACGGCCGTGGAAAACGGAGACAGGACGAGCGAACTCGGGGAATGCAGCTAAGTAGTCTTTTCCCATCTTGGTCTTCTCATCCTCTCTCATTCTTCCTTCATTGTTCTCTCTCTCTCTCTCTCCGTCTCTCTCTCTCTCTCTCTCTCGTCTCTCTCTCTCTCTCTCTAGTGTAGTGTGCCTTTTCTTTCACAGTCGAGTGGGCTGAGGTGAGCCTATATTGTTCTTGAATAAAGTTCAGTACCTAGTATCGATGTGTTCTTTCAGATTATATTATCATCATTAAATAGCGCCTATCCTTGATTGGAAATCCGGCTCTAAGCGCTTTACAGTCCACACTCGCATTTACACCAGGGGCTTCCTAACTGGATGAGCCGAATGAAGAGCCGCCTGCTGGTGCGGATCATTCGTTTTCCGTCATTCAGGTGAGCATCAGTCACTCAGACTTTTTCTCAAGGCTGAGTGTCTTTTTATCCCACAGTTCATGCCCACTGTCCCACGAGACTTGGTGTCTGTCCTTCCCCACCCCTCCACGGGGCCTCGTGTCGTCTGTCTATGAGGCTATTGTGTCCTCTTTAACTGAGATTTACTGAGCCCGTCCCCCGCACCCTCTCCCTCCCTCCCCACGGGGTTTGTGCTCTCACTCTATAAGGTTTGGCGTCACTTTGACCCAGTTTTGTGTGCTCTTTCTATCCCTCCCTCATCCCACCAGATTTTTCATCCTATGTCTTAATGGTTCAGTTTCTCTTCATCTATCTATCCATAAGATCTCTTGTCCTCTTTCTACAATATTCTGTCTCTCTTCACCCCTACAAGGTTTCGTGTTCTCGTTCTATAAGGTTCAGTGTCTGTTCCTCCACACCACACCCACCCTCCTTCGGTTTCATGTCGTCTTTCTCTAAGAATGGATGTTTTCTTATCCCCCAGCGGTTGCGACTCCCATTATATGAGGTCCGGTGTTTTTTTTTTTCCCCCGCCACATGGTTTTGTGTCCTCCGTTATGGTTCGTTTTTTTGTTTGTTTTCGCCCATTCAAGATTACGTGTTCTTTCTTCAAGGTCCGGTGTCTCTCATTCCTGCGGCAGTATTTCGTTTCTTCTATCTATCTAAGCACAGTATCTCTTCTTCGCCACCTTTCCAGGATTTCTAGTCTTTTAATAAGGTTTGGTGTTGATCCTCTCTCTCTCTCTCTCTCTCTCTCTCGTCTCTCTCCTCTCTCTCTCTCTCTCTCTCTCTCAGGGTTTCATTTTTTTTTTTTTCTTAAGGATCAGTGTGTCCATCCCCTCTCCAGGATTTCCTGTCCTCATTATTTAACGTTTGCCGTTTATTTCCCCAACCCTCAGCGTCTCGTGTCCTCTTTACATAAAGTTTGGTTCTCTTCATACCCCCCTCCCCCCCCCCGCCCCTTGGGTTTCTTTTTCTTTTATGAATCATCGCCTCTTTCAGTGCGCAGATTTTTATGTCCCTTGCTATGAAGTTCGCATCTCCTAGCCCCTCCCCACAGTGTTTCGGGTTATCTTTCTAACAAAGATGGTTCTCAGAACACACACCCGCCCCTCCTCCGCTGCCCCCTCTCCCCGGCCCTCAGGGTTGTCCTCCTCTTTTCTACATTGACCTGTATCTCTCTTATCTCCACAAAATTTCCTGTCTTTCAACAAGGTTCAGTATCTCCTTCCCCCTTTCCCAAGGGTTTTCTTGCCCCCCCCCCCCCCCCCCCTCTCTCTCTCTCTCTCTCTCTCTCCTCTCCCCCTAACAAAAACGGTGTTCTCTATCAGATTACTTTTTCTGTACCATTCGGTTTCACATGTTTTTGTGTCCTCTTTTAATTAGGCTCGGTGTGTCGTTTCTCTTTCAGGGTTTCGTGTTTTCGTTACATAAGGCACTGTGTCAGCACACCCCCCAGCCCCATCTTCCAGGGTTTCCTGTCCTCTTTCTAGAATTGGTCTCTTTTCTCTACAAGCAGTTTCATGTCCTCTTCCTACAGTGTTCAGTGGCT
>JADBJO010006587.1:115771-118271 GCA_016801955.1 Conus betulinus
ATATCCTTTTCCAATGAAGTTCGGTGTATCATTCCCGCAGTCCCCACCCCAACCCCCATTTCATTCGTTTTCATATACTCTTTACTTAAGTTTCGATGTTCGTTTCCCCCTTACAGCATTTTTGTCCGTCTGTAAGGTTCGGTGTTCCCCCACCCCACCCACTCCACCTATCATGTTTCGTATGCGCATTCTACAAGCATCAGTGTCCCCCACCCCCCTACCCCCCTTACATGGTCACATGTCCAATTTCTATGAGGTTCGGAGTCTCCCCACCCATTCACCCATCCCACCACCAGATTTCGAGATCTTTCTACAAATGTTCTGTGTCTCCCCCCCCCCCCCCCCCCCCCTCTCATCGAGACGATGGTCACTCCACCCCCTTCCCCCCAACAGATTACGTCCTTTTTACAGGTTCGGTGTCCCCCAGCACCGCCCCCTCACCCCCACCCCCGTCCTCACCATTTTTCTGTCTTCTGTGTCGTCTTTCTTGAGGTTCGGTGTCCCTTCCCCACCTCCCCCACAGTGTTTCGTCTTCTTTTTTTACAGGTTACCACCAGCCTCCCGAGTTTCTTGTCTTTTTTTTTTTTGTAAGGTTCGTCTTTCAGCTTACCCTCCACAGGGTTTTCGTGTCCTATAGGGCCTACTGTCAGTTACCTCCCCCCCCCCCCCCCCCCCCCGCTTAAACTGCCAGGCTTTAGTGTCCTCCTCTAATGGTTAGTTTCCCTCCTGCTCCCAGGCCTTGTGTCCTATCAGGCTTAGTTTGCTTCCCTCCTTCCGGCTTTTCATGTCTACTTTTTACATGGCTGGGTATATTGACCCACACAGGATTTCATGTCTTCTTTCAGTAAGTGTGTTCCTTCCCTCCCTGACTCCCACCACATGGTTCCATGTCCTCTTTCTATAGCATTTCTCTGCCCATACCCCCACCCCCCCACCCCATCTTTATTCCTGCTTCCCCAAAGCCTCTTTCGTATCCTCCTTGTACGAGGCTTGGGGGTCTTTACCCCTCATGGAGTTTTCTGTTTTCTTTCTATAAGGTTCGGTTCTCTCAACACAGCCACAGGGTTTCGTGTCTTGTTCCCGTGAGGATTGATGTCTCTTCTCCCAAACCCTCTGTGTTTCGTGTCCCTGTTCTTGTCGAAATTGGTGCGTCTTCCACACCTGTCCATCCCCTGCAGGGTACCGTGTCTGTTTCCGTAAAATTCGCTGTCGCACCCATCCACCCAATCCCGGCTCTCTTGTCCTATTGCTATAAGGTTCAGTGTCTCTTCAGCCCACCAGAATTATATGTCCTCTTTCTGTAAGGTTTCGTGTCTCTACCCCCTTCCCCCACCTCCTCTCCCCCCCCCCCCCCCCCCCCCCCCCCCCCCACACCACACACACACACACATACACCCCCCTCGCTTCCCAGGGTTTCGTGTCATTTTTTCTTTTAGGTTCGTTGTCTCTTTCCCGCCCCTGTACACATAGTGTCTTTCTCTCTTTTGATGAAATTCAGTGGGGGGGGGGGGGGGGGGGGGGGGGGGGGGGGGGGGGGGGGGCCACCTAGAGGGTTTTGTGTCTACTTTCTACATAGTTAGGTGTCTCTTTTTCTCTCCTCCCCAAGGTTTTGTGTTCCCTTTTAAGTTTTGGTGTCTTTTCTTGTAAAGGTTTCGTGTCCCCCCCACCCCACCCCCCACTTCCCCACACCACCACCCCACTCTCTGTCTCTCTCAGGATTTCGTGTCCTCTTTTTTTGTAAGTTTAGGTGTCTTTCTTTCCAGCCTCCCACCCCCAAAAATTTTGTTTTAGCTTTCTACAAGAATCTGTGTCTCTCCCAACCCCTCGCCCCACAAGGTTTCTTAACCTCTGTCCATGTAGTTTTTTTTTTTCCCCCTACCACAGGATTTTGTGTCCTCGGGTTTAGCGCGTCCCCCTGTAATGTTTGGTCTGTCTTTTTTCCACTCTTTAAAGGCTTCGGGACTCTTTCTGTAAGGTTCGGTGTCTATTTCATTTCTATCATAGCGGTTTTGTATCGTCTTTTTATAATGTTTGGTGTATCTTTCCCTCCACCACAACCACCGTCCCCCTCCTGGAGTCTTGTGCCCTGTTCCCGTAAAGTAAGGTGTCGTTTCCCTCCTTGCACAACTTGTCCTGTAAGGGTTCATCGTCTCTGCCCTTCACAATTTACTGTATTTATTCTAAAAGACAGTGGGTGTGCCCCCCTCTCACTCCCATCCCACCCAACAGTGTTTCGTGTCTTTTTTCTACGAGGTTTACTTACATTTTTTATAATAGGATTGGTTCTCTCTCAGGCACCACCCACCCCTCCAGGTTTTTGAGTCTTCTGTCTGCGAGGCTCGGTATTTCTTCCTACACCCTCCCGCACGTTCAGCTTTATAGTTCTCTTTTGAACAAAGTTCGGTGTATTTCGATTCCTGTCTTTTATAAGGTTGGCTCTATTCTCCTCCTCCCCCCCCCCACCCCCAGCGGGTTTTGAGACTTCCTTTTTTTAAAGATT
>JADBJO010006587.1:123271-130564 GCA_016801955.1 Conus betulinus
AAAGTACTGCCGTCGATGCTCTTTTGTCCATTTGTTCCTTTCGGTGCGAGTGATAAATGCAACAGAGCAGAAGCGACAGCACACTAAACATTAGAACATGAATAAAACCCAGACGCCTTGTATCAAACTCGAAAAAACTAAAGCAGCAAGCGAATGTCCATCGGTGAAGAAGCACACAGACAATGCATGGTGTGAGAGGGTTTGAAGAAAAAAAGGTGGGAAAAAAAAACGATAGAGGTCCCACTATAAAAAAAAAAAAAAAAAAAGGAAAAAAAAAGAAAAAAGACCGTCTTTACTAAAAGAGAAAAAGGAAAACAGAAAAAAAAAATACACACAAAAAAACAAAAGACAAAAAATATGCAAGACGGGGGTGGTGGAGGGGGAAGAAACCAACAAAAACTAGGAATTGGTGGGATAAGCTCCAAGCTGAAGGGACGTCCTTGAATCAACACAGCCATGACGTCAGTACCCGGACTGCGCGAACGCTTAGCCAGAGCCATTGTCAAGGCCGTAAAGGGACTGCCCGACAGACCGCGCTTCATCACGGTGGAACCACATCCGCGATGCCACCTACCAGTCCGCCTCGGACACCTTTGGAAAGAGGGTGAGGAAGAATAAAGCCTGGTTCGAAGCAAGAATCGTAGAGAGAGAGTCTGCCATTGTTGGTAAGCGAGCCTCGCTTCAAAATCCCAAAGAGCCCCCCAAAACTCGCTAGTCGCACTCCGAACACCTCGCAGCGACGCCCAGCGGATGGCCGGAAATGCGCCAATGAGTACTGGCTTAACCTGTGCCAGGGTATTCATATCTTTGCTGACTGCGGCAACATCCGCGCCATATGCGAAGGCATGAAATTCGGCCTTAGCGCCATCAAGATCGCTCCTCCAAAAACTACATCGGGGGATCATCGACTGTAGAAAACAGATGGACAGAAAGGCAGGGCACTGCCAGGAGCTGTACTCCAAGGAAAACTCAGTCGTTCACACAGCCCATGAGAACACCACCCCCTGCCTGCTAAGGAGGAGCTCAACACCCCACCCACCATTGAGGAACTTGGCAAGGCATCGACACGCTAGCCTGTGATAAAGATCCCGGTGGCGACAGCATAACGCCAGAAGTCAAAGTCGGCAAGGAGAGTACTATTCTCAAGCCGCCTCCATGAGCTTCTGCTGCAGTGTTTGGAGGAAGCTACCGTACCCCAGAACATGCGCGGTGCAAAAGCATAACGCTGTATCAGAACAAAGGGAATCGCAGCGCCTGCACTATCACGGAATATCCCTCCTCAGAATTGTTGGTAAAGTCTTCGCCCTCGTCGTTCTCAACAGGCTGTAGCTATTCGCCCAGCGAGTGTACCCAGAGGCACAGAGCTGCGAGGTCGACGATCGACACGATGTTATCCCTGAGGCAGCTACACGGGATGTGCTGCGTGCAGAAACGACCCTTGTTCATCGCCTTCATCAACCTGACCAAGGCGTTCGACTCGTTTAGTAGGTCAGGCGTCCTTAACGCTACTTCATCGGATTGGATGTTCCCTCAAGCTCATGAAGATGATCACGTCCTTTATTGACAAGATGATTGGCACTGTCTAGTACGATGGTTCATCTTCGGATCGCTTCCCAGTCAAGAGCGGTGTCAAACAAGGGTGCGTGCTGGCTCCGACACTCTTAGGCGTCGTCTTTTCCCTTCTGCTGCGCTATGTCTTCCGACAGTCTGAAGACGGCATCTTCCACCACACTAGGAGTGATGGAAGCCTCTTCAACCTGGCACGCCTCCGAGTAACGACGTAGGTGTGGAAAAATCCTCATCGGGGAGATGCTCTTCACAGACGACACCACACTCACTGCCCACGCCGAGGAATCGCCGAATGGCTCATCACCTGCTTTGCCAATGCTTGCACCGAGCTTGAAAAAACCAGCATCATAGGCCAAAGACGTCAGCAGCACTCCCGGCACTTCCATCGGCGATTATACCCTCGAAGTGGTCGACGGCTTGGTTTAACTGGCTTCACCATCTGCAGCAACCACTATCTGGACGCCAAGCGTAATGTGCTGAACGGCAAAGCGGCAACAGCGATGGCCCGTCTAGCGAAGAGAGTCTGGGACAACACCATGCTACCTTAAAACATCAAGATGAAAGCGCACCAAGCCTGCGTGCTGTGAGCACTCTTCTGTACGGAAGCGAAGCATGGACCTTATACTCTCGATAAGAACGCAGACTGAACGCCCTCCTGCGCTGCCTCAGAAGACCCCTGGGCATTACTTGGCAGGAGGCATCACTAACACGGACGTCTTGGCCAAGGCAAGGCCTGATGCTGGCTTGACCACGTCAGCCGCATGTACAACGGTCGCATCCCAAAGGACATGCTGTGCGGCAAGCTGGCTACAGGCTCCAGACCCACATGACGCCCGCCCTTCGCTACAGAAATGTGTAAGCGCGGCCTGAGGGCAGGCAGCCTCGACCCAGCAGTCCTGGAGACCGCAGCTTCAGACTGGATTAGCTGGCAGTCCACCAAAGCCGGCATCAAGCAAGCAGACCAGAGAAGGGTCCAGTGAAAAGAACCGAGGCGTCGCTGACGGCAAAGAATAGCGTCGGCACCAACACTCTCATGACCGAGACTTCAGCAGCAGCAACTGCAACAGAGTCTGCTGCCGATGATCAGCTCTTCAGCCACAGCGGACGCTGCAACTTCATAAACTGACGGATCCACGGCGCAGCACCATTGTCTCAAGACAGACGGATGCCACCATCATCGGGTACGATAAGGCCTGTTCTCTTACTGGTGTCCCTTTCTTTAGGGATTTATGGCCTTTTGTAGGGTTATTGTACTGTTTGATGGTTTAAAGTGTTCCATCCATATAGCTTATAGCGACTTGTCAGAAGGTTTGCTTCTCCTCTTCCGTCAGGTTTAGCATCCCCCGTATGTGTAATTTAGCGTTATCTTCAAAGTGTTGGAGACAAAGCTTTTTAGGGGGTCAATGTAACTTGTCAAGGAGTTTTAGTCTTAGTCTTCATCCAGGATTTAGAGTATTTTTCCTTGAGATTGAATGCCTTTCACAGGCTTTTAGTATTTTGATTTCCTGTTTATGAACTAAAGGCCTTGATGTCTTCTCTCGTTGATATACTTTATTCTTTTTGTGGTCTGGTGACCTCTTCTTCAGAATTCAATCTAAGGCTTTTCTTTCGGCAGGGCATAAAGAGAGTGACCACTCTCCGAGAATTGGTATCAGCCTATCAGAGAAGCATTGCGCAACGTCTCCCAGGACAGTTGCCATCCTCACCAAGAACAGACACGTCTCCAGAAGGGATTCACGTGACACCATCACCCAAGTGCTATAAAGACAACTGACGATGATGTAAGTGCAAATGTTGTACATTGAAGCAGTTTCTTATGCTGGTATTCAACTAGGAAGTTTTGTTCTTGCATGGCAGGTAATAAATAGGCAGGTAAGTAGCCAGATAGGTGTAGTTACCATACTTTAATTTCATGACTTCGTAGGATTTTTGCTTTTTTTCCAAATGGTTTCTTGTAGACCCATCTCCCCCTTTGTTCTGCGTTGTGGAGTGGATCTCCAACTCAATCTCTGCCTTCCCTCTTTCCTTCATCCCTGCATTTTCCCCACACCACATTTCCGTGCCTTGCCGCCTTTCCCCTGTCCAATTTTAACCGACAGCCTGACTAATCTGTTGCAGGGAACTTGGCTGTCAGTTCTTTGAACTTAATGCCGAGGAAAATTTTTTTACTCAACCGACAGAACATAATTGACTTCAAACTCGTATTCTGGAACAAAAGGAACAGAGGGGGGAAAAGACGGGGGGAAGGGGGGGGGATTTGTTAGAAAATTCTGATATGGATTTCAGTAACGGTGCAGAAATTAGATTTTCATTGCGGGTGAGATGGAGAAATGAGGCTTGATGGAAGATTATTCTAAACCATGCGAAAGGGGGATGCTAAACCTGATGAAAGGTGAGAGTGTGTAAAAAATTCTTAATTGAATTAGGCTTGCACACGCGCGCGCGCGCGCGCGCACGCACGCAAACACACTCCCCACAAACATCACCCCCTCCACTCTACCGACACTCATGTGCACTCTAATCTTTCTGTTTTACAAGGGCAGAGGTTGTGAGTATACCGATAGGTAAACAATAATTAGTTTTTAAAAAAAAAAAGAAAGAAGCGCACAAACAAACTAAATTTTGTATTTGAGAGGTATTTGCACAATAATTCCCTGTTAAAAAAATATGTTTACATGAACAGGAGCAAAGAAGTCCTGCAACAACGGCCGTGGAAAACGGAGACCAGGATGAGTGAATTCTAGAGAAAGCAAGTTAAGTACTAGGATTGTTGGCACGGTGGTCTTGTACTGAAATCTTTTTTTTTATTCCTTCTCCCGCACTTTTTCCAGTACAACCCCCAGTTGTTTTCATATCTTTTTTTCTTTTGTAGACGAAGAATCTTGTTTTTAGATAGAGTTCAGTATCTGGTTCTGTGGAGAGGTTCACCGTGTCCTTTTCAAATGGTTTGCCTTTATTTCCTGAGGATTCAGCGTCTTCTTTCTTCAGTGTTTGCTTTTTTCAGTTTCCTTCATTAAATGGGCTTACTTTCATCTTTCTCCGGGCTTGTCTTCTTGATTCACAAAATTTAGCGTTTTCTCTTTTGTGCGTATTTCTAGCGTTTAGCGTCGGTCGTTCATATGCTTTATGTAGTTGTTCTGGTTTATTATGTCAATGTTCTGTGGTACAAGGACACAAAACAGGGGTACCAGAGGAAATATTTTCTGGAAGAGCATGAATGGTTGACTCCGCTACGTAGCAGGTCTCCTATTTCAAGGATCTGGAACGTGGACGCATGTTTTCAGATCATCTGGGACTGAGCTGCAAAAGTTAAGGAAGTCCATAGAGCTCATCCAGTAAATATTCCCAGTGCGCACCTGGTACCTCCTGATCCCTGTCCTTTAATACACAGAACCTCTGGATCTTTTCATTATGTTTTGCTGCCCTTCTCAAAGTACGATTTGGTGTCATCTTTCAAACTGTTTTTTTATGGGCATTAATATGCTCTTGTTTAATGTTCCCTTCATAGGGTTGAGTATCGTTTTTAAATAGCGAGTGTTGTCCTTCTGGACGTCCTAGTTTCCTCTGTTCACAGACTTCACTGTTCTCTTCCCTCAAAGGTCTAGTTTCCTCCTTTCATGGCAGTTGGTTACACTTTGCTTACAGTGTAGTTTCATGTTTTCGTAGGGCTTAGCGTCATATTTCCCAGACGTTTAGTGCCCTTTTGCATGGTATTTTCTTGGGGTTTAGGGTCTTACTTTCATGTGGTTCAGTGTCCTTTTTTTAGGTTTTAATGGTCTTAATTTATAGTTTGCTTCTTTATGTTTAGAATCTTTTCTCCACAGGGTTTACAATCCGTTTCTGTCGTAATGTTTAATTCCATCATCTTTCGTTGGTTTGAATGTCCGCCGCTTATATACTTTAGTGTACGTGGCAAGTGGAGGAGACGGCACGGCATGTCCTGAAAGAGAATGCCCAAGCCACGCCGACCTGAGAGACAGTGCCAGGCTAGAGGTGCGGCGATGTGCCCGGTGGCTATGTGAGTGCCTTGGGGTTCTCCAAAGGACGCCCCAAATCCTCCGACGGGTCTGCTAGTGAGACGTCGACCAACAAGAATCGTCGTGGGCTTAAGACCAGACTGTACAAGGTACAACACCGATTCCAGGGGTAAATTCAGATGGTGTAATGTAGAACAGTTACGTTTTAAATGGGATCAAGTGATAAGGGGTGGAAGAGAATGCAACGTTGAAATCGGTCAGTTTTCAAGAGCGGTGCAGACAAACATTTTATAGATATAAACGGCTGTAAAATGGGGAAATTACTTGGCTCCAAGCTTCCTTTTAACTTTTCTTCTGTTGAGAGTGTCGGCACTCTATTTCACATACACACACACAAAAAACTTTCCTTGTAAAATGGGTGACTAATTTCCAGGGAACCCCAATAATATGCTTTCCTCTCCTCCCCTCTCCCCCCCCCCTGCCGCCAGCTTCCCCTTGCTGCCCCCTCTCCTTGAATCTGCTCCCGCTATTAACATGTGTATACATTACACGCACGCGCACTTCACACACACACACACACAGACACACACACACACACACACACACACACACACACACACACACACACACACACACACACACACACACACAGCACACACACACACACGCACACACACACACAAACAGCACACACACACACACACACACACACACACACACACACACACACACACACACACACGTACCCACGCTCACACATTTACAAAGCAGGTGTGCTTAACATCCTCTACAGAATACTGCTCCAGTCATACAGCAGAAGTCCCCATTAACATGACCATTCTAATGATTTGGGCACTCGCCCACCAGGGTCTGTACGTAGAGAGGGAATCGCAGTTCAGGAGACTTTAAAGAGCAATGTCGCAAAATTTGCTGAAAAAAAAAATATGTATTTTTGTAATGATCAAAGATGATGAAAATCTTGAGAGTGTCATTGACATCATTCTTGTCTAAGATTCCAGTACAGGGATGTTTGATAGTAATTAGTGGCGTCTACCAATCTTAGGTTGAGCTTCACATGTAAAATTACTCGGTAGGTTTATCACAAAATAAAAACGGTTTACTTCTATTCTTTTCATCTGAAATGAACCATGACTGTGCTTTGACATTCCATTCGGATCCATAACACTCTCAACTTGGACAGGAGCTGGCCGGGGCCGAAGTCTCCCACAAATAAAGGCCGCCGATGGGATTCGACCGTGCAGCCCGTAGCCGTACGTCCGAGACACTAACTGCAGCACTACGGTGACTGGTCGGTTACATAAGGGTTTTTTTTAAAGAAACTTTTCAGGATTTTCTCCTTGAAAGTAGTTTACCAGAGGCGAAGAGATATATAACGACCCGTGCATATCCACTATATACTTTTTGAGACTACCTTATCCTAAGCATTGAACAGCGAAATATCGAAATGAAATGAACATCTCCAACCGTAGGCAAACAAAAACAAAAACATATGCATTATCTGAATTTTGCAACCCTATTGTCAATTCTGTCTCTTCGGATCGAAGATCTTTTAACATCTTGTAGTCTGTATGGCATACGTGTTTCTTCTTCGCCACCACAGTAAGACAAAACTACTGTATATTTCAGGACTGCTCGAACAGTGACGCATGTGCCAAAAATGTCGGGAAAGGATTCGTTCAGCATTTGGATTGGTCTCGTTCTTTGGCGTTCATCGGCTTCCTTCGCA
>JADBJO010006588.1:0-22500 GCA_016801955.1 Conus betulinus
GAGACGATTAGGGAAGACCTGGTACTCCTTGACCTCCAGCCTCTTTCACTGTTCATTCCCAGGAAAAGTGAGTTGGAACTCTGTTTTACATTTTTGAATCTATGTGTTGATTTTATGTATGCTGTGTGTGTTGACATTGTAACTTTGTACAAATGCTTAGCAACATTTTATCAAACTGATGAATGATTATTCTGTGTAGTAGTTTGCTTGCCATCATAGGAAAAAGCTCTCTCCCCAGTGGTTATGATTCTTTGTTAACAATCTGACCACTGTTCTTTGTGTGCACCTTGGGCTTTTGCCAGTATGTAATTCTGGCTGTTAAGATAATAATTCAATGATTAATTTTGATCAGGAAAACAGTATGCCTGTGCTAGGTTAAAAACTGCTACTACTCTGATTTATAAATACTGGGTGATTGTTGGAATGATTTGTAGTGTATGACTGTAAGTCTACACCACATGTGTACTTGGACTAAGTATAACCCAAGCCAGTGTGTGATTTAATTCATAAGAAACATGGAAGAGTTGTTTGACTACAAACTGTGTAACATTGTGTTACTGTCTCCTACCCTTTTGTAAGCTTTACTTAGCCTTTAAAAACAAAATGGAGATTAATAGTTATAGCAGAAACTACCATAGAGAAAACTTTGCTGGCTGAGTCTCACACCCTTCTGAAAGAAAGAGGAAAAGGGTAAATGGGTGCACTCGACAAACCATCCATCAGATTCTCATCTACAGATCAAGTTCTCTTTATCGCAGAACTGGGATCCTGGTCAAGCTACACATTGCGGTTGAACCAGAAAGCTGGGACTTCGCCAAGAACAGGGGGAATGCCAGACACCCATGGTATCATTGTAAACCACGGCGACACCAGACATCCAATCTACACCAGGGGGGCAGTCACCAGCCACAGGAGAGATCAACTATCTTCTCTGAAGCAAAGCTAAGTTTTTAACTTACCACCTGGACTCAAACCCATCAGACCCTTACCCTCACTTTATGATGAAACAGTGAGAACCTGTCTATGAGTACCACTTTGGCTACAGCACTGGGTGCTAGCAAGTGGGCTAGCGGAGTGGATGTATAATAACCATATACATTCAGTGTAACTTAGACAGAACCCCTGTATGCCAACTTAAGCTGGCTCCACAGAGTGCAAGCGAGTAAAGTAGGAGTGAGGAAGGGCCCCTCATTGTGGTAGTCCAATTAGAACTAAAACACGTCTATGGAAGTGACATGCCATTTTCTTATCTATGTGGAAGTAATAAAAGTTGATGTGTGAAAGTGCACCTAAGTAAAAAGAAACTCGTGGAGAGCGTGGCAGCAGAGAGTCCTCAGAAGAGAAGCCCCCTTCAAGCAAGTGTTTTGGCCCTTATCTCCTGACACTCTAGGGGGGGTTGGGCCACACCCGGTTCATGACTCCGGATGCCCTCTGCTGCCCCTTTTTTTTCCCATCTTGGGATGAGCCATGGTTGGGATTCAAACCCATGCCCCTCTGGACATGCTCATTTCCACTTAATGACTCGAGCACTAACCACTGAGCCACAGGGACACCTGATATTTGTAGAAAAGTTAAGCCTTATGAAGTTCACTTTTGTTCCTCCTTGACTAGATCCAACTTGAACACCTCTCTGCTGCTTCTGCCATTGCTTTCAGGGCTCTGGTTTTTTCCTCCCTGCAACTGAGAGCTGTTTCGTGAGGCTGTATGCAGACATTCCTACTAACCCCCTAGCTCCAATTTCTGCAGTGAGGACTTTAACCTGATAGCCTTCTCTCCTCAGGCTGTTTGCCAGATCAGCATACTTTTCAGTCTTGTAGATTTGAGCTGCCTCCATTCTGTTCTCCTATGGCACCGTGAGCTCGATCATGATCAGCTGCTTGGTTGACTGAGAGAGTGGACTACTATGTCTGGTCTCATGCCACTCTTGCTGATGATCTCTGGGTGACTATTCCATTCTGGGAGGTCTACTGTGCACTCCCAGTCATCTGCCCCATCCAGCAGACTCTGCCTGCATGTTCCAAGTGGCACTGTTGTTCTTGGCCATGATTCGCTACCTCCTGCCGTGAAGAATGTTGTGGGTGCTTTTGGAGTCCTGATTTTCCCTTTTGTGGTGTTAGTACTAGCTCACACTACTTGTACAATCTCTTTGAACACTTGGTTGTGCCTCCATGTGTACCTTCCTTGAGAGCAGGGCTACTTTACATGAGCTTAGGACATGCTCCACTGGTTGTTTTTCATGGCAGAGGGGGCATGAAGGATCGTCTGTTTTTCCCCACTTCACCAGGTTTGCATTTGAGGGCAGAAGGTCATATGCAGATCTGAGAATGAAGCTGATCCTGAGAGGGGCCATGTGCCAAATGTCATTCCAAGTGAGACTTCTTTGGAGTGCATTCTCCCACGTTGTCCATTGCCCTTGCTGGCTCTGCTGGACTGCTTTTTGGAGTCTTTTTTGGTCTTCTTCTTTTCTCACCTCCTGAATCATCATGTCTCTTTTGGCTTTTCCTTTGGCCTTTGACCACCATTCAGTTTTGGTCACGCCCAGTCCTTGTCTGTTGGTCTGTGTGTGTCCTGTTATTTCTCTGATCTTGAGACTTTCTTTTGCAGAATCCATCGCCTCCTGAACTTTCCATTTTCTGCCTGTCTTCAGCTGGGGCTTGATTGCTTCAACTACCCTGTCTCCTGAGTCCTGCAGCATGCTTTGAAGTCTGATCTTCCCTGCTTTATATTCCTCCAGGATGGATTTCAGTGGTAGTTTCAGCTTTGCTTGGCGACAGTACAGTGCTATGTCAGTCAGACAGGGTGGGACACCAAGCCATTTCCTTGTGAACTTGCTGATTTGGGCTTCCATTGCCTCCACTATGCTGGTGCAGATGTCGTATGTCATCAGAGGCCATAAGAGCTTTGGTATCAGCATGAACTGCAGACACCAGACCTTATATTTGCCAGGGAGCCCACACTGGTCAATGGTCTCCAAGCCTTCTTCCGACATCTGTTTGGTTTCTTTGCTCTTCATGTGTCTTTCAGCGTATCATCATACCATCTCCAAGGCTCTTGACTGGCTCTTCTATGACTGTTGGAATGGTCTGGTTGGCAACACTGAAGACCACAGATTCAGCCACTTTTCCTTTCATCAGTGAAAGACTCCGTGATTTCTTTGGTTTGAACTTCATTCTGGATGAGACAACTATGTCATCCAGCCTCTCCAGCACGCGCGACGTGTCTCGTCTTCTCTGGATGAAATCACTGTAGTGTCATCCATGAAGGCCTTGAGAGGGGGCATCTTGTATCCATCGCCAAGGTCTGTTTGTCTTGCGTTGCTTGTTGCTGCTTTCAAGATGATTTCCATTGCCAACACGAACAGTATTGGGGAAATTGCACAGCCCATTGCAATGCCCACTTCCAAGTTGATCCAATCTGTTGTGTACTACTCCTTAGTAGAGAACCGCATTAAGAAGCCATTGAAGTACTTCTTGAGCATGTCGCGGATGTTCTTTGGCACATGGTACATCTTAAGAGCCAGCTGTATCATCTCATGGGGTACAGATCCATATGCGTTTCCCAGGTCAAGCCACACTACGTCCAGGTCTCTCTTTTCTGTTTTTGCTGTTTGGATTGCGTCCCAGATCATTGTGGCATGTTTCTACACAGCCAGGCACGCCTGGGATGCCACCTTCTTGGACTGACACATCCAAGTACTTGTTTTCCATGAGGTACTTGGTCAGTCTTGCTGCCATGACCGAGAAGAAGATTTTCCCTGACGTTCGACGTTCAGTAGTGATATTGGCCTGAACTGGCTGATGTCACTTGAGTTTTGCTCTTTGGGGATGTACACACCATCTGCCATCATCCACTGGCCGCTGATCTTCTGATTTCTCCAAGCTGATCGCAGCAGCCTGTGGAGCCACTCCAGCACCTTGGGACATTTCTTGTACAGCTGGTAAGGTATTCCGTTTGGCCCTGGTGATGATTTGGCTCTGGCTTTGTCGACCACCTTCTTGATTTCCACCAACGTTGGAGGCTTGTCATTGAACTGTTCCTCAGGGTTGCTTGGCCACACCAGACCTTGAATGTCGAGTGGTGCTTTGCTCTGTGAGTCAGAGTATGTTTTCCTCAGATGCTGCTCAAGAACTCCTTTGTCCACACTTAGAGTCCCAGATTTTGGCTGCTCAACAGAGTTCTGGCAAACTGGAAGGGGTCTCTGAAGAAGCGCTCTTGTGTTCTTTTTTTTGCTCTTCCTCTTCCTCGCAGATTCTGCTTTGCTGACGGCGCTGTGTTTTGCTTTCAGGTCTTCCCAGAGTTTTTCCAAGCCTTGTTTTTCAGCTGGCAGTGCGGTCTTCATTTGCTTCTTGAGAGGTTTTCTTTTGGACCCTGATCTTGTCCATCTCTTCTTGGCGTCTGGATTTCTTTGGAGGGTGTTTTCTCTTTGAATAGTCTTGCTCCATAGGTGTCTCTACATGTGGCATACACAATGTCCCCATATTTGGCTAGCTTGTGCTCCAGGATGCTTTTCCCCCTTTGAGGAGTCTTTGGACGATTTTTGCATCCAGTTTCTCCAATCTTCAGTCTCGTTTGCTCGTGGCAGGTTGAGTTTCAGGCGCCCGGCATCGAGGGCCTGTGCAAATTCCTCATCCGAATCAACAGCGTGGATGTCCTTGGCACTGTGGTTTAAATCCTGGCCTTGGTCTTCCGATGTCTTATCTGCTGATGCAGTGCGCCGCTGCTCATTCAGATAAGTCTTCACACATCCCATCTTTGTTCTGTGGATCTTCATGCCACAGGTGGTAGCGAAATACTTTCCACAGACACATGGATATCCATTTGGTCCATGTTCATAGTCCGTTTGGGATTTGCAGTTTGTGATGGTTGAGCACCAATGGATTCATCATTCCCTCCCCCTTTCGGTGAATCCTGGGAGCATCTTTTCCTTTTTCTTTTTAGTAGCCACATGTTGAAGGCAAAGTGGGGAGCCAGCCCAGAGAGCCCTTGGTTTTGGTCCTCCCAGTGTCCTCCGGTCTTTCCCGGACGTCCTCCCGGCCTATTCCCAGAAGTCAATGGTTTACCCATGCATCAGTAGAAAAAAAACTCGTGGAGAGCGTGGCAGCAGAGAGTCCTCAGAAGAGAAGCCCCCTTCAAGCAAGTGTTTTGGCCCTTATCTCCTGACACTCTAGGGGGTTGGGCCACACCCGGTTCATGACTCCGGATATCCCTCTGCTTTTTTTTTTTTTTTTTTTTTTTCCCCATCTTGGGATGAGCCATGGTTGGGATTCGAACCCATGCCCCTCTGGACATGCTCATTCCACTTAATGACTCGCGCACTAACCACTGAGCCACAGGGACACCTGATATTTGTAGAAAAGTTAAGCCTTATGAAGTTCACTTTTGTTCCTCCTTGACCAGGTCCAACTTGAACACCTCTCTGCTGCTTCTGCCATTGCTTTCAGGGCTCTGGTTTTTTCCCTCCCTGCAACTGAGAGCTGTTTCATGAGGCTGTATGCAGACGTTCCAACAAACCCCCTAGCTCCAATTTCTGCAGTGAGGACTTTGACCTGATAGCCTTCTCTCCTCAGGCTGTTTGCCAGATCAGCATACTTTTCAGTCTTGTAGATTTGAGCTGCCTCCATTCTGTTCTCCTATGGCACCGTGAGCTCGATCATGATCAGCGCTTGGTTGACTGAGAGTGGACTACTATGTCTGGTCTCATGCCACTCTTGCTGATGATCTCTGGGTGACTATTCCATTCTGGGAGGTCTACTGTGCACTCCCAGTCATCTGCCCCATCCAGCAGACTCTGCCTGCATGTTCCAAGTGGCACTGTTGTTCTTGGCCATGATTCGCTACCTCCTGCCTTAAAGAATGTTGCGGGTGCTTTTGGAGTCCTGATTTTCCCTTTTGTGGTGTTAGTACTAGCCCACACTATTTGTACAATCTCTTTGAGCACTTAAACTTGTGTCAGTTCCCTGTTGTTCAATCGAATGTTGAATGTTTGAACTTCTCTCTTCATTTCTGTCTCTCGGAGCTATAAGTACTTTTTTAAGAGTACAGGCCTAAGGAAAATTATCTCGGTGCCATTCTTCAGTATTTTGACAATACCCGGAACAAATAAAAATTTCTTTCTTTGATGACTAGTACCGGAAAGTTGCTCCTTTCACCACTAGTAAGAGAGAGAGGGTGTAGGTGAAATGTTAAGCTAATTCTCATCAAGAAATTATTCCAAGTCCTTCCCCTAGAGGACCCACCTACCACCCATCCATCTCGTCACGTGCATGTACAGTGAACAGGAGCATTATTACTGTTTATTAACTTTACACTGCTTCTGCCGGGCCAGTGGCATCAGACCTTGAAGAAAGGGTGAAGACAGTAGCCATGTGTTCTGACATCATGACACGCAATTTTCCTGCTCTGTTTTTTTAGACCCCACACCTTTCTCTTCAGCAGATTGATAACTGCATGTTTCCTCACCCCCTTGTTCCCCATGCAGAGCCAGTCCAAAACGATGAAGACGGAAGAAAGGAACACAATGGTTTTCTAAGATATGCTGCTTTAGGATGATGCGAGACTGGGAATTCTTTTTTAAAAAGAAAGACATGTATTCTCTGATATCACTATCCAGTGTGTCCATGTCACTCACAGTCATAGGTTTTTGATGTGAGATTTTTGTGTGGATGTGTGAGAATAGTGTATTCAGCATTTTAAATCTGTTAGATATACTCCTCGCTCTGAGAAGGATACCCTTGTCTTGAGTCAGCTCAGCTGTTTTGCTGACAACACTTTCACATACATTTTAATTGTCTCTGGCTTCAAATGTTTGTTGCAGTGGTTGCCTATGACAGACTTGCCATGATAGGCCTGCTTGTGGATTTTTTGTTGATGCAGAGCAACATCAAAATGCTGTGTGACAGGACCAGACAAGCATGGAAGATTAAGCTGTGATTTCCTGTCTTCTATCTCACCTTCTTTTTCAAATGCCAGCTCCATCAGTTTTTGTTGTTCTTGCTGGAAAACACTCAGGGGTGTGCTGTCATCTTCAGGCTCATTAAACACTATTCTTGATTGTAGTTGCCTTTTCTCTTCTTCTAAAGATTCAATCTGTTTCAGTTTGTCAGCAAAGTCAGAAAAGGCTGACTTTGTGTCTACCTGTTTTTCCTCAGCTTGCAATTGATTGTGCAATTTCTTTATCTAGAGAATGGTACTCACCTGCCAGTAGGTCATGGTGCTTTTTTACCACTCCCAGAAGAATGTGCAGATAGGGAGGTGCTACATGGCTGAGTGTAATGTCAAAGATAGGTTTTCTAATGACATTATTGTGCAGCTTGGCAATTTTTCTTTAGGAATGTTAGAATTTTTTGCAATCTCTCCTGATGCCCTGTAAACTGTGTTGTGTAATGTTGCCTTCATTAAAATGTGGTGAAGTGTGTATTTGGCTTTTTGATGCTTGCAGTATAGACAGGGGTGTGTTCCCTGAGCACCTGACAGACCATACAGCTTGAGCAGAAAACCATAATCCCCAAACAAAACAGTTCCATTGTCTTGTTTCTCCATGTCATGGACTTCAGCACCACCAGCTGTCTTTGTAAGGATCCATGATTCTCTTCAAAACTCGCTGGGCTGTCCTGCAGTCTACAATGGCCAGGACACAAGTGTTGTGTTTGAAGTTTGGATTGGGAAGATTTGCAATCTGAAGCATCAGTTTAAATGTACTACCCCCATGGTCCCCACCTATCTTTACCCAGATCTCATCCTGTGGGATTGTATTGTCATGGCATGTCAGCTTGTTCTCTCTGTCATACTGCTGCAACAGGTTTTCCACCAGCTTTTGAATGTCTTTGATTTCTCCTATTTTATCTCTTCTTCTTTTTGTCTGCCATTCTCATCAACACAAATGAGTTTTCTCTGTACTATTTCAATTTCTCCAAACATAGCTTCTTTCTGTTGTTGTCTTTCTTTCTTTTCACAGTCAAATTTTAAACCTGTTCTTCTGAGAAATATCTTTTGCTGTCTGTACTTTGTCCAGCTTAACCCCAGACTAGTTCTAAGTGCAGACCCTTGCTTTTTGGACACTTTTGTCCAGCTTAACCCCAGACTAGTTCTAAGTGAGACCCTTGCTTTTTGGACACTCTCACAGGGCCACATCCAGCAGCATCAAGAATCTTTTGTCTGTTGGTGCGAGCAGTTCTTTTGATCTCTGATCCATGTTGTTGATCAGATCCCTCTACTGCTTCCTGAAATATTCATTCTGATCTTCTGTATCATGTGAGATCTTTTCTTTCTCAGAGGAGATGATGCAAAAGCAGAAGCTTTATGGGGCTGTCTGATCCTTTTCAACACAGTTGGCTGACCCCCTGTTTTACACCTAACTGTTAAATGGTCACTTGACTGTCGCAGCTTCCTGCGTACTAAACGTGTCAGTAATTTTTCTTCTTCATCAGTGAGCAGTTTATCAATATCCTCATCATCCAAGTCTAAATAGATCATTTTATTTTTCCAATGTCGGAAAGGCGATAGAGCTACATCACTGACTTGTGGCGTTTTAGGTGTGATTGATGATGTTTGTGTGCAGTGTTTTGGGGTTTTTAACTGGGGTTGACGTAGACTGACAAAATGACGTTGACACTTTCATCAACCAGCAAGTCGGCTTCATCAAAAGTTTGTTGTGCAGATCTTTTCACAGCCCCTTCTCACGCTTTTAGGGGACGACCGGTTTTAGTTTTTGATTCGAAGTGACTGCACACTTTGCACTGACTGACTGACAGCTCTAGATCGAAAGTTGTCCAGTTTTTCTGACATTTTGAATATCAAGTGCAACACAGTCGGTCGTAGTTTTGAAGTCGGACAGTTTGCTAGCGCGTTTCAGCCCCATGAGTTTTTTTTGCAACATTTCATACAAATGGCTGTAGACTGCTTGCCCTCTTCATCATTCAGAATGTCTAAATTGTAACAACGTGAGAGCTCTGTGGCATAGTTTTTACATAATCTCACACAAAACTGTCTATCTTTCTCCTTTTAACACGCGTTCTCCACAAACTCGACACACAGAGTTCAGTCTGGCACAGTGCTCACTGTAGATATGGTGCTCGCGCTCCCGCAGATTGCTGAGACGCCATTGTAGGAAAAACTGATGAGTCTCTTATGTCAAACTATACACACAAAACCACTCTTTAAAGATTCTGATCACGTTATAAAACACACACAGACACAAGTTGACTTCACATAATCCTCAGCCAACCCAAAATGAAACAAGAGATGCAGGATATAGGTGTATCCAAAGGTTGGAAAACAAATAAAATCGGTCACAAGCAGAGCTGTCTGCAATACGTCTCACAGTAAAAAAAAAAAAAAAGAGTGCGGACCTGACTAAGCGTGGCACCGCTGGCATTGCTGACTCGGTCAGGGTCAGCGGGTCACGCGGGTTTTGCTAAATGGTCTTGACTTACTTGACTTGTGCCTCTAGATTCCCTGAGGAACATAGGCAGCGACGATACTACTCCTCCAATGCACGCGATTTTGACAGGTCGTCTTTAGCTGGGCCCACGTCATTCCAGTGGCCTTCATCTCGGCGTCGACACTCCTGCGCCAAGTCCGTTTTGGTCGACCCACTTTTCGTTTTCCTTGTGGATTCCAATCCAGAGCCTGCCCTGGTTACATTGGATACAGGCTTCCGTAGCGTGTGGCCGATCCATCCCCATTTCCGTTTCTTTATCTCAGTTTCTATTGGGACTTGTCTTGTCATGTCCCACAGTTGTTCACTGGAGATAACTTCTAGCCACCTGATGTTGAGGATGTTTCTGAGACACCTATTGATGAACGTCTGTAGCTTGTTGGTGTTGCTCTTGGTTACCCGCCAAGTTTCTGAACCATATAGAAGAACAGACTTCACGTTTGTGTTGAAAATCTGGATCTTGCTGCAGAGTGAGAGGGCTGTTGATCTCCAGATCCGGCGCAGGGTGTTGAAGGCGTGTCTTGCTTTGTTGATTCTGCATTTGATGTCTTTGTCTGTCCCCCCATCTTTACTGACTACACTGCCCAGGTAAACAAACTTGTCAACTTCCTTGATGTCTTCTTGGTGAAGTCAGACTGAATCTTGCTGTTTGTTGTTCACCCTCATAACCTCTGTCTTCCTGATGTTGATTTGGAGCCCAGTCTTCTCAGCTTCTTCTGCAACACGACATAGCTTCTCTTGTGCATCATCTTGCTGCTTGTGGGAGAGGAGACTGATGTCGTCCATGAAGTCCAGGTCCTCCAGCTGCTTCGTGAATGTCCACTGGATACCCTGTCCTCCGGCCTGCTGTAGACTGTCTCATGACCCAGTCAATCACCATCAGGAAGATTGTCGGCGAAAGTAAACAACCCTGACGGACGCCGGTTTGTACAGAGAAGGGTTCCGTCAGCTTCCCATCATGGATGACTTGGCAGGTGGCATCTTTGTATAGTTGTTGGATGATGGTGACGAACTTTGGTGGAAAGCCGCGAGTAGTGGTACATCAGTTTCCAGATGACGTCTCTGTCGACACTGTCAAAGACCTTCTGAAAAGTCGATGAAAACTGTGTACAGGGGGGTCTGCCACTCTAGGGACTGCTCGATGATGATCCACAGTGTCGCAATATGGTCCATACATGATCTATCTTGGCAGAAGCCTGCCTGTTCTTCCCGAAGTGTCTGGTCAAGAGCGGTCTTCAATCTCTCTAGGATTATTCTTGTCAGTACTTTCCCCGGGAGGGACAGCAGCATGATTCTGATTCCTCTCCAGTTGTTGCAAGATGACAGGTCCCCTTTCTTCGGCAGCTTTACAAGATGGCCTTTCTTCCAGTCTTCTGGCACTCTCTCCTGTTCCCAGATCTTGTGTAGGAGTGGGTGTAGCATCTCAGTCGAAGTCTGGATGTCTGCCTTTAGTGCTTCGGATGGTATGCCGTCAGGACCTGCTGCCTTGCCTGACTTGAGAGACTTGATGGCTTTGATGATCTCTGTCTTCGTTGGGGGGTTGGTATTGATATCAAGAAGCTCGGTTGATAGTGGGATGTCAGGCGGGGGGCTGGTGGTGCGGGTCTGTTGAGTATTTCTTTGAAGTGCTCAGCCCATCTTGCTCTCTGGTTTTCTTTGCCAGAGATGGCATTTCCATTCTTGTCCTTGACAGGGGAACTGGGATTTCCGGTCTTGCCAGAAAGTGTTCTGGTGATCTCGTATAGTCTCTTCATGTTTCTTTGGCCTGCTGCAGTCTCTGCTTCTTCAGTCGGCTCCTCCATGAAGTTTCTCTTGTCTTTTTTTGCACTTTTTTTCACTTGTTGTTTATCTCCCAGTAGCATGCTTGTAGTTCTTGCTTCTCTTCTTGATCTTGCATCTGGTTGATCTTGTCTTTCAGATGTTTTCTGTCTGTGATCAGCGTCCATGTCTCCATTGTTAACATTCTTTATGTTTCCTTGTCTTCTTCCCAAGGACTGTTTTGCATGTTGTCTTCCAGACCTCTCGCAGACTGTGCCATTGCTCTTCTACTGTTTCCTCTGGCAGTAGGGAAAGCGCACTGAACTTGTTCCTAAGCTCTACTTGAATTCTTCTGCTTTTTCTTTCTCTTTTAGGCTGTGTACATTAAACTTGTACGATGGTCTTCTTGCCTGGTCAGTGTAGGCTTTCAGTTTGGTTCTAGTACTGCCACAACCAGATGGTGATCTGATGCTGCGTCCGCTCCCGCGCCTCGCCCTGACGTCATGCAGGCTCCGCCTCCACTTTCTGCCGATGGTAATGTGGTCATCTGGTTCTCGGTCTTGCCGTCTGGGGAAATCCATGTGGTCTTGTGAATGGTCTTATGGGGAAATAGAGTGCCTCCAATCACCAGGTCGTTAAAAGTACAGAACTCTGTGAAGAGGTCGCCATCTTCATTCTACTTTCCAACACTGTGTCTACCCATGATGAGTTCTCTGTGTTGTCTGATCCCACTTTCGCATTCAGGTCTCACATGAGGGGAGCTCAGTCATCACTAGAGGCTCCAATGACTGTGACGGTCTCTTTTCCTTGCATGCACGACAGCTATTCACAATGTTCTTGATCTCTTGGCTTATCCCAGGCCACCAGACTGATGATTTGGCTCTTTCACGACACTTCGCGATACCCTGGTGACCATGGTGAATCTTCTCCAAGATTTCTTTCTGCATGGTTGCTGGAATGACGATTCTTGTTCCACGCAGGAGCAGTCCCTTGTACACACTGAACTCTCCTCGGTGCTCATAGAACTTGTGTAGCTCTGGTCGCAGGTCTTGGCGATACCTGGGCCAGCCTGAGGCAGTTTGCTGTAGAATTTCACTCAGGATTGGGTCTGGCTCTCTTGGGCTATTTTGTCGAGTCGCTCGTCAGAGATAGGCCAGGATGAGGCGATTCCGTCGACATGAGCCTCCACGTCTGCTGACGAAAAACCTTCCTCCATCTCCTCCTCGACGGGACTTCTCGATAGCGCGTCTGCAACTACAAGGTTCTTGCCTGGAGTATACACTGCTTTCAAGTTGAATCTCAGGAATCTGACTAGCATCCTCTGGCATCTTGGAGGGGTCTCATGTTGATCAGAGGGACCAGTGGTTTGTGATCTGTCTGAAGAGTGAAGGTTGGAAGCCCTATCAGGTAACGTGAGAACTTTTCGCACGTCCAGATTGCCGCAAGACACTCGTTTTCTACTTGCAGCGTATCCTCGTTCTGCTTATGTGAGAGTTCTTGAGCAAAACGCGATTGGCTTCAGCTGCCCTTCATGGTCTTGTAGGAGAACTCCTCGAATACCGTAGCTTGAGGCATCAGCACTCACGATGTCGGTCTGGACAAGTCGTAGTGGGCCAGTGTTGGTGCTGTTGTCAAAAGTTCTTTGGCTTTTGTCAGCGCTAGTCTCTGTGGTTCACCCCAGTGCCAGGTTGCATCTTTTTCCAGTAGCTCTGTGACAGGCTTCAGAACTGAAGACAAGTTTGGTAGGTAGCGACCTAGGAAGTTGCACATTCCTAACATTCTCCTCAGCTCTGTGACATTGGTCGGGTCTGGCATTTCAGCAATAGCTTTCACCTTCTCTGGGTCAGGCTTGATTCCATCTGCTGAAATGATGTGGCCCAGAAACTCAATCTCTGGTTCTCCAAACACGCATTTCTCCTTGTTCAGCTTCAAGCGTGCCTCGGTGATTTTGTCGATTGCTGATTCCAGTGCTTGATCATGCATCTCTTGTGACTCACCGAAGACTAGAATGTCATCATATAAGCACACGACGTTCTCCTCATCCTGCAGGATGTTTTCCATTGTTCTCTGGAATATTTCTGGAGCTGATGATATTCCGAATGGTAGACATCGGAACATGTATCTGCCGTGTGTGTGTGATGAACGTAGTCAGCTTTGAGCTAGCCTCATCCAAGGGAATCTGATAGAAACCGCTTGTAGCGTCTAGCTTACTGAAAACTTTGGCACCTTTGAGCTTGTGTAGAAGGTCTTCAAAGTGTTGGAATAAGGTAACGTTCACGCTTGACTGCAAGGTTCAATTTCTTCAGATCTGCACATATTCTAACACTGCCATCTTTCTTCAAGACCGGTACCATTGGTGCGCACCAGTCGGTAGGCTCAGTGATTTCTTCAATAACGCCTGCTTCCTCCATCCTCTTGAGCTCTTGCTCGACCTTGTCCATAAGAGGGATGGGGACTCGTCTTGCACAGTTCAGGCTGTAGGGTGTGCTGTTCTCCTTGAGTACAATTTTCACAGGTGGACTGGGTCGCTTACTGGACCGAAAGCTCTCTCAATGCTGCCAATCCTCTGCACTAACCCGCACCGGACGCTCGCTTCTCTGCTGAGTAGACAGTCTGTTTGTCCTTCAGCAACGTAAATCTCAAGGTCGACATTCTTGCTGTTCAGTGTCACTGATTGTTTGAACCTTCCTAAACAATCTATCTGACCTCCTGCTGCTCCCTGAAGAATGACCTTGGACGGCATCAAAGTTGGTTGTGGTTTCAAAGTCTTATATACTTTGGCTGGCATCACTGTCATGTCGGCCCCTGTGTCGATCTTGAACTTGACCTTTGTCTGGGCTATGTTGATGTCTGTCGTCCATGCTTGGTTGGATGGCGACTGCACTGTGTTCCCAGAAAGTATGTCTCGTCTTCTGCACCTACAGCTTTCAACTGTTTTGTGCGGCATACTGTTGAGAAATGGTTGGACTTCTGGCAGGTCCTGCAGCGTTTGCCTATAGCTGGGCAATCTTCTCTTGAGTGTGGCCCTCGCCCGCAACGTCCGCAGCGATCTGTCTGATCCCTAGGTCCCTGCGCTATCCCGTTTTCTTGTGTATCTGATTTTCCTCCTTTTTCTGTTCCTCCTCTCTGCTTGCCTTGGCCTTTTGCATGAAAATCGGCATGGACTTTTGCATGAAAATCGGCGTGGCCTTTTGCATGAACAGCGTCTACTTTCTCCCCTAGCTTTCTCTGTTCCTCTAGCTGTTTCTTAACGCTCTCGTATTGCCTGGCCTGCTTCACTGCATTTTCGAGAGTCAAATCAGCTTGAAGTTGTAACTTCTGATAGCTCCCTGTCAGCTACACCGAGAACAAACCTATCTCGTATGGTGTCCTCTCGATTGGGGAAGTTTTGCGTGTTCAGAGAGTTCATAGAGTGCTCGGTAGAATGCTTCAATGCTTTCACTACTGTCCTGACTTCACTGATAGAACATTGCCCTAACATGTATTATGTTCTTTTGTGGAACAAAATGTCTGTCAAATAAGTCTAGCACAGCTTTGAGATTCCCATCTGTCTCATCGTAGTGAAAAGACTCGTAGACCTGCTCTGCAGAGGCCCCCATGGCATATATCAGTGATGAGAGTTGTATTTGAAAACTTTTCGTACTCGAGTTTGTTTGCGGTCATGAATGTCTCGAATCTTTTCCGCCATTGTGGCCAGCTTTCTGGCTGCTTAAAATCAAAGTTCTCTGGCGGTTTGAAAGGCATCTTTATGAAGAAATAAAAAAAGCTCTACTCACAGGTGTGCATGTGCTGAGGTCTCCTCCCTTCCAAGTCGTAGCGTCAAGCCGTTGCCTCGTCTGCCACATCTGAGAGTCTATCGCAGTTGCCAAGTTGCCAAGTTCGTCGCCGATTCGTTGTGCGGAAATCTTCATAAAGCTGGATTCGTAGAGCCGCCCACTGCTACCATGCTTCGTTCTCACACTCTCTTACATATTCATAGCCATGGGGAACGCGCCTTCATTTTCTGTTTGCTTTACTTGAGCTAGAACAAATAGAAGTGAGGTACAGGACATTGCTTCTTGCAATGTTAGGCTAACGAATATGGTGAGTATCTTTTCACTATCGAAACAAAACGAGGCTCGAGGTCGAGATCGAGGTCGAGGTCGAGGTCACTGGAAGTGACTACTTTCGAAACGTACGATACCGTGACACAGGATGCTCAATCTCATCTCTCGTGCCTGCCACTTTGCGCAGACCTTTCATGCAGACTAAATCTGCTGGGTATTGCAGATCAGTAGAGGTAGCAGAGACAACAAGCAGCAGCCAGCGCTCAGGTCAGCCAGCAAACAATCTTGAGACCAGACCAAAATTGATGTTTCTCTTCTCTTTTATATCAGCAAGGATGGTCAGCAAGCATGTCAGCGAGACCCCGTCAGCAAGAACACCCCGAACACACACACACACACACACACACACACATACTTCTTTTATACATGCTCGTCGTCAATCGATCTAACGACCAACACTACCACATCACCCTAACAACATAACATCGAAACAAATCTAACGACCAACTCTACAACATGATCCTACCAACATGACAATGAAGCAAAAATAATACTATAACAAACTATCGATAAACTCAGTATAATAGTCAAATATTAACCAACAACTATTAAACAAAACTTAAGTTTCCGATGATTTGGTTTCCTTCGTTCCTAAAACAAAATGTAAACAAGTAAATCATCGTAGCAGCTAAACCTTAGCAACTGTAACAAAATTGATATTCCCAGATAATTGATTTCTCTTTTTCATTGATATTTTCGTTATTGATGTATGATTTATGTTCGACCTAAAAAAAAAAAAAAAAAAAAAAAAAACTTATATGTTTGCTTGTTTCGATGTAACTTATTTTTATCTGTCTCCCATGGAAACATATTCTATTTCGGATCTACAATCTTATCTTTATGATTGAAGAGCGTTTGACGTCATTCGTGTCTTTAAGAGTGATTTCTCTTATAATGGTGGCTGAAAAAATCGTAAGCAACTTTTCTTCACTTCTCCACAGCTACATCCTTTGTCAAAGAAATAGCAAGAACACAAAAAGAAAAAAACTCAGACACCGTATGAAAAAAGGACCCTTCACAATCTCAACTGAAGGCAGCAAAGTTGTAAAGAGCAAGCAGTTTCCACATGTGCGCAGTTTTGATCCAGATTCCGGAGAAGTTAGATTAGAGCACTTCAAAACTGGAATATTCAAGATTTCAGGTGAGCATAGTATTTCTCTTTACTACCCACTCTTACAATCCTTAGTGTCATTCTTTTTTATGTAGTTTATAACAAAATATTGTTATTTGCAGCATATTTTAATTTCATTTGAAAATGACAAAGTCCTTTAATGGTAAGAGTTCATTAACTAAAACACCGCGACTTTTTACTACTGACAACACCTGTGAAACTACTGAAAACTGGGGGTCTCATCACTGAAAGGTTGTAGGGGGCCTAGGCAGGTCTGGACGGTCATGCAGCAAATATATCTGCAGTTCCACTTTCTGCATGAAAGCCACACTGGCTTTCTGGGAGGAGACCCTGCTCGAGGTAAAGTTGAAGGCGGTTGAGCAGGACACGAGCCAAGATCTTCCCAGCTGTGTACAAGAGAGCTGCTGCCTCGGTGATTGTCGCAGGACTGGCACTTGCCATTTCTCAAGTAGATGTGGAGAATGTTGGCATCTTTCAACTATTGTGGGGACCCTCTCTTCATTCCACATGGATTGGAAGAGCTGCGTGCGTCAGCTTCTGTGTCAAGGCTGGGCTTCCTGATTTGTAAACTTCAGCAGGGGTTGCATCAGATCCTGGCGCTTTGCCACAGGAAAGTTCTTTGATTGCCTTTCCTACTTTTTCTATGGGGGGGGGGGGGAGGGGGGCGATCTAGGTCTTGCCTGATCTCCACTTGAGGTAGGCATGCGATGGCCTTGTCATTGATTTAGGCAAGGCAGTTGAGGACCTGGTTAAATTGTTCAGCCCATCTCTCCAGAATCTGCTTTTCTGTCAGCAGCTGGGTCCCATCTGCATTGAGGAGAGAGGAGGAGCCGGAGGACTGGGTTCCATACACAGCCTTAGAGCATCATAGAAACGCTTGGTGTCATGACTGTCTGCGTAGCCCTAGATTTCATCAGCCTTTTTGCTGAAACTAGGCATCCTGCATTTTGCGAAGCCTCTTCTGCACTTTTTATTTTGCACTGGTGAAGGCATCTTCCTTAGTTTGTGATGTGGGGTCATTCTGGTGTGCTCTGAATAGCTGGTGTTTCTCTGACAGCAGTGTCTGCACTTCTGCGTCATTCTCGTGAAAACAGTCTTGATTTCTACGGGTTGCTGGTCCTAGGTGTTCGAGGGCAGTAGAGTGGACTACATCTCTGAAGGCCTCCCATTGCTCTTCAATGCTGCTGTGGGTCATCCTCTCGTTTCCTGGGCAGTCTGCCATCTAGGTCGCTGGAGAAATCTTCTGCAACTTTACTATCCTTGAGCTTGGAGACATTGACCTCTTTGCAGTCTTCTGACCTTGGGATCTTTGCATGGGCAGGATGTGGGAGTTTAAACTTTGACACGATGAGGCGATGATCAGTCCAACAGTCGGCACCACACATGGCTTTCGTCACTCTCACGTCTCGCGCATTTGTCTTCCTGGTGATGACATAATCCATCAGATGCTAGTGCTTGGAGCGTGGATGCATCCATGATGTCTTGTTGTGGGTAGGGAGACGGCACAGTGTTGGGTGATGACAAGGTCGTGAGTATCACACATCTTGAGGAGCAGGAGGCCATTGCTGTTGCAGTTGCTAGTACCGTGTCTCCCAATGATCCCTCCCAGGTCTGGTGATCGGTCCCCACTCTGGCGTTGAAGTCCCCTAGTACGATTAGCTTCTCAGACGGTGGAACTGTTGCGATGAGAGTGTCTAGTTCTTCATAGAACTTGTCCTTGATGTCATCTGGGTTGGTCATTGTTGGGGCGTATGTGCTGATTAGTGTTGCACTCTTCTTGTTTCCAAGTGGAAGCTGGAGTGTCATCAGGCGATCGTTTATGCCCTCCGGGAGCTTGACAAGTTTCTGGATGAGATGGGATCTGATGGCAAATTCCACACGCCTGCCTCTCGCCGTTCAGTGCTGCTGTGTCCGCTCCAGAAGAATGTGTATCCTCCACCACATCTTGTAAGTTGGCCTTTGTCCGCTAAGCGTGTTTGCAGAGTGCTGCTATGTCGACGTTGTAGCGAGCAAGTTCTTTGGCGACCAGTGCAGTTCTTCGTTCTAGTCTGTTTGCCTTGGCGTTGTCCAGCAGAGTTCGCACGTTCCACGTGCCAATGTTGAGCCCCTTTGTTTTTGTTTTCTTTGTAGTTCGACCGCTGGGAGGGACGCCCCGCCAGCCGCGTTTTGCTGGCCAGGGTAAGGTGAAGCAGGCAATGTTTAGGGCACCTTTTTCTAGCCCCTTCCTCTTGCTATGGAGGTGAGCAGCGCGATTATAAAAAAGGGCTGCGCAGACACCCAGGGGGCTGCCGAACTCCACTTCTGCTTCGTCCAGTAGAGAGCGACCACATGCCCTGGGCTGCCTGTGTGCAGGCTCGTGACTGACAGCTCCCAGTGTGTCCACACCTGGTGCCTTCACCACTTGCCCTTCGCCACAGGACTTGGTTACGCTGTGGGGTTTGAAGTCATGACTGGCGCTTGACTTGGATTATAGTGAGGGAGAGTTGCGCATCGTCAGCCTCACTCTCTCGCCTCAGTCTATCTGCGTCCAGTGGCAAGACGAAGGCGAGACAGCTGGAGAGAACCAAGATGGTTTCTTCCACGCAGTCCGCTGAATTCAGCTTCGCATACAGGTAGACAAGCCCTAGAGTTGAGGGTCGGTGACCCGTCAACTTACCAGCTATGCTTGCAGTATGCTCGCAAGATGGTGAAGACTTGGGGGGCGGGAACGTCCAGCTTCCCGTACAAGTCCAAAGGACTTGCCCACTGCCCACAAGGCAAACAAAAGAGAAGGTAAAAGCAACACCAGTAGTGAGTCTCTCTCTGTCTCCCTCTCTCTCTCTCTCTCTCTCTCTCTCTCTCTCTCACACACACACACACACACACACACACACACACACACACACACACACACCGGGCACGCGCACACACACACACACACGCACGCACGCACGCACACACACGCACGCACGCACGCACACACACACACACACACGCACGCACACACACACACACACACACACACACACACACACACACACACACGCACGCACGACGTGATGAAATTTTGAAACGTCTCAGCACAACATTAATTCGATCAAAATTGTCTTATGGACAAGAAATATTTTTAAGTGCTCCAAATTATTTACTTAAGAAACTTCAAAGTATCGATTGCAAAGGATACAGACTTGTTCTTGGTGTACCCTTTCACGCACACCACCCTCAGAACCTATAAAGAAATTGGAGAATTGCCCCTGGATGAATGTCGAAATCTTGCATGTGTAAAGTACGTTCTTAGGACCTCGACAACTGACAACTTTGTCTCGGAAGAAGTACAAATAAAATCAGAAATAAATTTTACTAAACGGGCCAGACAGATATCTTCATTAAAGCTAATTGGTTCATATGTATCAGACTTATTTAAAGAATCGGAAATAAATCCACATAATATTGATGCACAGCAAGTAGTTTGTCTTTACCCTAACTAGGAGATGAATAAACCATATTTTGATATCAAGTACGCTGATGTGAAGACGAATGAGAATCCAAATATTATGCAAAGTGAAGTCCGACTTTACCTAGAGAATAAATACCCAAATCATTTAAAGGTATAAACAGATTTTTGACTCCCAGATGATCACAGTGCTGGTTCAGGCTTTGTAATACCTGCTTTAAAAAAAAAGAAAAGTCATATTTCATTGGTAAAAATCGATCAATATTTACCGCCGAACTCGTTGCTATACTTACGGCTCTTAATTACATAGTTGATCTTCCATTGAACATTTTTCAAATTTTATTCTGCATCGATTCTCAGTCAGTACTGTATACTTTACATTCATTTGATTACAAGAAAAATCCTAAATCATCATAGAAATCAATCAAATGATTAACATTTTAAGTTTAAAGGGGACCAATATTACCTTTTGTTTGGGTTTCTTCACATGTTGGATTATATTCAAATGATTGTGCTGGTAGAGCCGCAAAAAAGGTGCAAGGCAAGGCAGGGAATCTATAGAAATAAACTTCACATTATCCGTTACACAGAAGGGTATCATTTACTGGAGCAAGCATCGTGGAACAAAGTTTCAAAATTCTCCATAGGAAGGAGAAATTCTCCAGTCTCTTACTAAATTCGGTTGGGTTAGCAAACAAAAGAGCTGTGAATTATAGCAACATTTTCAAATTTAGACACATTACTTCGCTGTCTTATAGGATAAAGCTTAATGCCTTCAAAACAAAATTCAGCAAGAATGTTTAATGTCTGTGTGGTGAATAAATTTCAAACCAACACATTCTTGTGGAATGCCAGAGATTGAAACCTATTTTACCGGCTATTCCTGAAAGTTCTCTTGGCAGTATTTTTCAGAATTTTAGTTTGTTTCATTTTGCGAACTGTTTACTATGCAGTCCTATGGGACATTTGCTATAGTTTGTGTTATGATTCAAAATAGTTATTTAAAGTAAGTTTTCCCATACCTTTCTTTTTTTCATTTTTTTAAATTGTATTGTAAAGATGCTTTTTTTTATATGATTGAAAGGTAACCCCACCCACCCACCCACCTCCTCCTCATGCTCCCCCTCTCCACACACTTTTTCTTCGTCTAATATCACTTAATGTGGAAAGACGTTAAATTGAAGACAACAATAAAACAGCACGCACGCACACACACACACACACACACACACACACACGCACACACACACACACACACACACACACACACACACACACACACACACACTTATACATGCATACACACATGCACACACAGAGAAACACATGAATAGACATTTTCTTACATGACAAAGAAGTCTGGCTTCTGCATACACCATGGTGTGATGTGATACGATGTCATATGATCCGATGTCATGTGATATGATGTCATGTTATGTGATGTGGTGTGTGGTACGATGTCATGTGATGTAATACGATGTCATGTGATGTGATACTATGTCGTGATGTGATACGATGCCATGTGATGTGATCTGATGTGATGTGATATAATGTGTTGTGATACGATGTCACGTGATGTGATACGATGTGACAAGATGTGATGTGATGTGATGCGATGTGATTTGATGTGATGTGACACAATGTGATGTGATGTGATGCGATGTGACGTGGTATCAGATTGTATACTGTCATGCTGTATTTTATCTTGTCCTATGATAGATGTTGAAAGATGGGAAGGGGTGGAGGAAAACAGAGAGGGGGAGGGAGGGGGAGGAAGAAGGTTGGAGACAAAAACAGAACACACATTTCAGTTATTTCAACCCGTTGTCCTGTTTGGCTGGTTTGGGAGGCTGAACTCGAAAACACGAAGGACAGGGGAAGGTAAGTTCTAAAGAATATTGACAAATGAATAAACACATACGTTCAGTTATACTTAATAGTATCCACACATGGTTTGTAGATTCATGAGTGTGGTTGTGAGCGCCCCTGTGAATGTGTGGTTCTTGATGCATAAGCGGATTGATAGACAGAAAAAATAGATAAAACAGTCAGACATTTGTGTGTTGATGGCTCGGGCAGCAGAAAAAAACCGTTGACTTTTTGCTTGGCTGTCCATGTTTCGAATGTGTGTGCGTAGGATGTGGGGAGGGGGGGATTAAAAGTCGTACACAACATATCTGAATTTCTGTGAGTCAGACAAACAGACATACACACCAACACATCCATAACAATGTGTGTGTATATATATATATATATATATATATATATATGTGCGTGTGTGTGCGTATATATGCATGTGACGATTTGATGCACAAATACAGTGAAATTTTGGTGGAAGTTGATAGGAACATCACTATTAGTAGTCATAATTTCTTTATCATCATCATCATACTATTATCATTATTATTATCACTATTATCAGCAGCAGCAGCAGTATGATTACTATTGTTGCTGTATTTTCATCGCTCAGAACACGTACCAAATGTAATAAGCGAAGTGCCAAAGGCGTTCAAAGTTCATATAATTATGCTCACATCAAACAAAACAATAAATGAATAAGAACAGACAGCCATGCACACAATGAATGCTGCGACCACCACCTCCAACCCCCCAACCCCATCTTTTCCCTCTCTCT
>JADBJO010006588.1:27500-51518 GCA_016801955.1 Conus betulinus
TGAGGCTGTCTTATGAAATACGTGACAGCATTGTGCCACAAGAGACGTGACCACGTAACGCATGCCATAGGAGACGTTACGATGCACCGTAGAATACAAAACATTTTTTATCCGCATGAGACATTGTCACAGGACACGATACTATAGTACAATTTCAAAAAGGAATTTTAAGTGACTCCACCGGTGAACATGGACAAACAAATTACAGTACAACAAGTGTTTCGTCCTGTAATTTGTTTGTCCATGCTCACTGGCAGTCACTTAAAATTCCTTTTAAAATTTGTTTTAGTTTCTGCCTACAGTCACTACCTCACTTTGAAACCCACAGTCAAAAATTCCAATGCAACCCTGTCCTTTAACAAAGCAGACGTTACACTACGCCATTAGAGAGAGAGAGAGAGAGAGACACAACGCTATTGGGTTTACTGAAAAACACATTTCTACTCTTTGCAGACAATCGAATACAAACACTTGAGCACCACCACTGACGTCACGTGCTCTTGCACCACCAGTATGCCACAGGCTACATACGATCCCAGTGCCTCTTCCCGGCATGAATCCAGCTGGGAGGACGTTCACCTGGATCCCCTCTTGGTGGAGATCCCTGAGGATACCCCTCTGACGGGCGTCATGTCGCACCCGACAATCAGTGTCAAGTACCGCGTCAGGGTAAGGCTATGCATGTATTTAGCTTATGTTCATTACTGGCTCAAGGTAATGCTGTAAGTGTATTTAGGGTAAGGCTATACAAGTCAAATCAAGAACACTATCTCCGAAGAGAAATTAAGAGTAGCCATAAAAAGATGTCTTTGGATACGTGTGTGTTTAGCTTGTGTCCATTATTGCCTCGGGGTAAGGCTGTTCCAGTATTTAACTTGTTTCCATTACTATCTTAGGGTAAGACTGTGCGTGCATTTAGCTTGTGTCCATTACTGTCTCAGGGTAAGGTTAAACGTGTATTTAGCTTGTGCCCATCACTGCCTCAGGGTAAGGTTAAACGTGTATTTAGCTTGTGCCCATCACTGCCTCAGGGTAAGGTTAAACGTGTATTTATTTTGTGTCATTACTGCCTCAGGGTAAGGCTGTACGGGTATTTAGCTTGTGTATCATTGCTCAGGTTAAGGTTGTACAGATATTTAGCTTGTGTCCATCATTGGTCAGGTTAAGGTTGTACAGATATTTAGCTTGTGTCCATCATTGCTCAGGTTAAGGTTGTACGGGTATTTAGCTTGTGTCCATCATTGCTCAGGGTAAGGTTGTACGGGTATATTTAGCTTGTGTCCATCATTGCTCAGGGTAACGTTGTATGGGTTATTTAGCTTGTGTCCATCTGTGACGAGAGGTGGATGAGTGGTAGGTGGGTCCTCTAGGGGAACGACTTGGAATAATTTCTCGATGAGAATTATCTTAACATTTCACCTACACCCTCTCTCTTACTAGTGGTGGAAGGAGCAACTTTCCGGTACTAGTCATCAAAAGAATTTTTCATTTGTTCCAGGACTTGTTAAAGTACTTTTGAGTGTCTCTGAGATAAATTTCCTTAGGCCTGTACTCTTAAAAGTACTAGTAGCTCCGAGAGACAGAATTGAAGAGAGAAGTTCAAACATTCAACATTTGATTGAACAACAGAGAACTGGTACAATTCCTGATAGTTGGGCCTTTCAGAGTCGAGACTTGATGTGGTCTTCTGCTCTACACTTTCCAACCGCCATGTATGTGCAGGATCAGTAGATTGGTATATCCCAATGATATAGTAGTTTGTTTTCAGGATGTCATTGTCTACAAGACATGACATCATTCTCTAGCAACGGATTTACAAACAGAAATGAACAGCTTATTAGTAAAATAAAATTCACACTCACACTTACCTGGGTTAGACAACACACTCAGACCCCCTCACCTAGATGGTCACTCAGACCCCCTCACCTAGATGGTCACACCCACACCCCTCACCTAGATGGCCACTCACACCCCCTCACACACCCCCTCACCTAGATGGCCACTCCACCCCCTCACCTAGATGGCCACTCACACCCCCACACACACCCCTCACCTAGATGGTCACTCACACCCCCTCACCTAGATGGTCACTCACACCCCCTCACCTAGATGGTCACTCACACACCCCCTCACCTAGATGTCACACTCACACCCCCTCACCTAGATGGCCACTCACACCCCCTCACACACACCCTCACCTAGATGGCCACTCACACCCCTCACCTAGATGGCCACTCACACCCCCTCACACACACCCTCACCTAGATGGCCACTCCACCCCCTCACCTAGATGGTCACTCACACCCCCTCACCTAGATGGTCACTCACACCCCCTCACCTAGATGGCCACTCACAACCCCCTCACCTAGATGGTCACTCACACCCCCCTCACCTAGATGGTCACTCACACCCCCTCACCTAGATGGCCACTCACACCCCCTCACACACACCCCCTCACCTAGATGGCCACTCCACCCCCTCACCTAGATGGCCACTCACACCCCCTCACACACCCCCTCACCTAGATGGCCACTCCACCCCCTCACCTAGATGGTCACTCACACCCCCTCACCTAGATGGTCACTCACACCCCCTCACCTAGATGGCCACTCACACCCCCTCACACACCCCCTCACCTAGATGGTCACTCACACCCCCTCACCTAGATGGCCACTCACACCCCCTCACACACCCCCTCACCTAGATGGCCACTCACACCCCCTCACACACCCCTCACCTAGATGGCCACTCCACCCCCTCACCTAGATGGTCACTCACACCCCCTCACCTAGATGGTCACTCACACCCCCTCACCTAGATGGCCACTCACACCCCCTCACACACCCCCTCACCTAGATGGCCACTCACACCCCCTCACCTAGATGGCCACTCCACCCCCTCACCTAGATGGCCACTCACACCCCCTCACCTAGATGGCCACTCACACCCCCTCACACACACCCTCACCTAGATGGCCACTCCACCCCCTCACCTAGATGGCACACTCACACCCCCTCACCTAGATGGTCACTCACACACCCCCTCACACACACCCTCACCTAGATGGCCACTCCACCCCCTCACCTAGATGGCCACTCACACCCCCTCACACACCCCCTCACCTAGATGGTCACTCACACACCCCCTCACCTAGATGGTCACTCACACCCCCTCACCTAGATGGTCACTCACACCCCCTCACACACCCCCTCACCTAGATGGCCACTCCACCCCCCTCACCTAGATGGCCACTCACACACCCCCTCACCTAGATGGCCACTCACACCCCCTCACCTAGATGGCCACTCACACCCCCTCACACCCCCTCACCTAGATGGCCACTCCACCCCCTCACCTAGATGGCCACTCACACCCCCTCTCACACACCCCCTCACCTAGATGGCCACTCCACCCCCTCACCTAGATGGCCACTCACATCCCCTCACCTAGATGGTCACTCACCCCCTCACCTAGATGGTCACTCACACCCTCTCACCTAGATGGTCACTCACACCCCCTCACCTAGATGCCACTCACCCACCACACCCCCTCACCTAGATGGCCACTCACACCCCTCACCTAGATGGCCACTCACACCCCCTCACACACCCCCTCACCTAGATGGCCACTCCACCCCCTCACCTAGATGGTCACTCACACCCCCTCACCTAGATGGTCACTCACACCCCCTCACCTAGATGGTCACTCACACCCCCTCACCTAGATGGCCACTCACACCCCCTCACCTAGATGGTCACTCACACCCCCTCACCTAGATGGCCACTCACACCCCCTCACCTAGATGGCCACTCACACCCCCTCACACACCCCCTCACCTAGATGGCCACTCCACCCCCTCACCTAGATGGTCACTCACACCCCCTCACCTAGATGGTCACTCACACCCCCTCACCTAGATGGTCACTCACACCCCCCTCACCTAGATGGTCACTCACACCCCCTCACCTAGATGGCCACTCACACCCCCTCACCTAGATGGTCACTCACACCCCCTCACCTAGATGGTCAAGCTGATCAGGCTTTGGATCTCTTCTTCACAGGTGGACATCGAGCAAACCAGCAAGAACCGCCTCACGTTCACCTTGGGTGTTCCTCTGGTCATTGGCGCCCTCCAGGTCTCCAGCAAAGGAGCGTCTAAAGAGGATTGGATGAGAGGCACAGAGCCGGTCAGACACAGACAGCCCACGTCCGATGGCAGTCAGTCCAGGCTGAATGTGGAGAACTTGTCTAGCAGAACCACGAGGTCATCCTCTAGAAACGGATCTTCACTCCCTCAGTCCAACCCTTCACTGGAGTCCTCCGGGCCACTGGCTATGGGCGTCAGGGTGCCGGGGGGAGCTGTCCATGCACTGTCCGCCAGTGTACATCCTAGCACCCGCACCTACAGGAAGGAGGCAGCGTCTACATCGGTCCACCACAATGCCACCTATTGGGAGGGCTCCCTGCGACATTACCCCGCTCCACCAGATCGTAACTTGGTTCCACAGAGACCGAGCTATTCTTCGCACAGGCACCATGGCGCAAGCTCTCAGACCGACGTCAAACAGCCAGCAGGTCAGACAATGTCTCTGATGGTGGAGGAAGAGGACGTCTTTGAGGTCCGGGATCATGAGAGATTGTTAGACGTGGATCCCCGCCGCAAGACAGCCAAGAAGCGTCGTTCTGACAAAATGTGGTGATGGACTTGTGTGTGTGTGTGTGTGTGTGTGTGTGTGTCTGGAAAAGCAATTGTCAGAATCGCTTTGTAAATAGAGGCGGCTGAATCATTGCTTGATAGTTGACAAGAAAAGGGGAGGGGTGAATTACATATGAGTGTAAACACAAAATAGTTGAACTTTTTTTGCACACACACACACACACATGCGCCAACGTTTGCATACACATGCGCACACTCACAAGCACACATGCACATACGTGCGTGCCCGCAATCACGCACACATGCATACACACTGGTGTATGGGTGTTACATGCTTGCACTCACATTCACACACACACACACACACACACACACACACATGCACGCACTCATGCACGTCCACACACACACGCACGCATGCACACACATGCGCACACATATACATGTATATATATATATATATATCAAGAATAGTACTAAAACGCCTAATAAAATTTTTAAAACTCTCAACCCCTTGGGGAGCAACATCTGTTAAAAGAGTATGGTAAAAGGAAGTTTTAAAATCATCAACAGATCTGTTTCGAGCGCTGGCTCTCCTCAGGATGGTGTTTAGAAATTTTCGGCAATAAGCCTTCCTCAGCGACAAAACAATGAAAACAATGCAGACATTAACATGCACAATACTCCCCTTGTGAAGCCAAAGTGGTGAATGAAGTTGAAAAAAGAGGGGCAGTGGGGGAGAGAGGGTGAGTAGTGTTCGAGGAAGAGCACGAGAGAAAGAGTAGAAAGAGGGTAGAGTGAAGAGAGAGAGGAGAGAGAGAGAGAGAGAGAGAGAGAGAGAGAGAGAGAGAGAGAGAGAGAGAGAGAGAGAGAGAGAGAGAGAGAGAGAGAAAGAAGAGAGAGGAGAGAGAGAGAGAGAGAGAGAGAGAGGAGGGAGGGAGGGGAAGGGAGAGGGGGGGGGGGGGGTGGTTGTGTGATGTGTGTAGTGGGTGTGTTGCATATGAAAGAAATGAACAAGAGAGAACACAATAAATGAAATACAATATGCACCAAAAAGCATCGTAAATGACAAGGGGGGGGGGGGGGGGAGAGAAGGGGGTCAGCCGCCTAAAGCACCCCGACCCAAGTCTGACCCTAGGGTAGGTTGCCCTACCCAAGCACCAAGGGGTGAGAGGGAAAACGGGGGAGAACCCCGAGAAAAAAACCCCCTAGCCAGACGCAGCAGCTAGGAGCTGCATGTCGCCCCCCCCCCCCCCCCCCCCCCCCCCCCACATGAAAAAAACTTCTTGCGCGCACACCACACACACACACACACACACACACACACACACACACACACACACACACACACACACACACACACACACACACACACACACACACACACACACACACACACACACACACGCACACAACACACACACACACACACACACACGCCAATACGCACACACACACAACCACACTCGTAAAAAAAAAAAAAGGGGGGTGGGGGGGGGGGGGGGGGGGGGGGGGGGGGGGGGGGGTACAATGGAGAGTAAATGAGTAAATGTACAAACAAGGCATACATTAAAACATTTGGGTAAAGAATAGGGAGGTAGGTGGTGCTATGGTGGCGCAACAGAAAAAGGCAAAAATAAGAGCATTAACGCAAAAGATAGATATGAGGTCATGATGAGAGGCGCTAAACAACACTCCCAATGACAAAAAAAAAAAAAAAAAAAAAAAAAAGGGGGGGGGGGGGGGGGGGGGGGGGGGAGGACGGCGGGTGGGAGGGGAAGGGGGGGGGGAGGAGAAAGAAAGAAGAGACGAAAAGAGAGGACCTGTATGAGGGCCCTACAGGGGAGATACCCTAGAGAAGTGCTACGGGGAGAAGGAGGAAGAGAAGCCTCAGGAGGTCCGGTAGAAGGGTCCTACTAAGGGGGCGACAAGAACAAAAGGGGAGAGACAAGAAGAAGTGCGGAGGGAAGTAAAGAGAAGGAACACACAAGAAGAAGGAGCCCTACGGGGGGACGACTGAAGGGAAAAAGGACAGAGGAGGGAGAGAGAGCGAGAGGGAAAGGGGGGGGGGGGGGGTAGAAGGGGGAGAAAGAAGGAAAAGGAGGGGGGGGGGGGGGAAAAAAAAAAAAAAAAAAGGGGGGGGGGGGGGGGGGGGAAGAGGGAAAGAAAGAGAAGAGGAGGGGGGGGGGGGGGGGGGGGAAAGGGGGGGGGGGGGGCTAAGGAGGGAGGAGGGAGGAGGGGGATGAAAAAAAAAAATTAATAATAATAAAAAAAAAGAAAAAAAAAAAAAAAAAAAAAAGACAGGAGACTGGGGAGCTAACCCTACTCAGAAACTCCTGGCAAAAGATATAGGCTCTCAAACGATCATCCCAGTAGGCGCTAGGCTCTATGGTCACGAAGAGGCCACTGATGCAGACCAACCATGCACAAAGGGGAAAGGGAATAATAGACCATTGTCCACCTGAATTGGCACGGAAAAAAAAAAAAAAAAAAAAAAAAAAAAAAAAAAAAAAAAATTACAAAGAATTGCTACGCTTTTTCATTGATACCAGCTGGATTTCTAGTGCCAAGTTTTTGAATCAGGTGAGACTCCATATCCTTCCTGTCTCTAGAGTCACTAGTTTTCATGAGCCACAAGCCCTTCACTCTTGCATTGTGTGCAGAATGGCTGGGGAGGTTGAAGTGCTTGGCTACTGGTTTGTCCCTGTTGTATTTAATGTCAGCGAGGTGTTCCTTGAATCTGACAGTCAGAGAGCGTCCGGTCTCACCAATGTAAAGTTTACAGCAAACGGTGCAGTGGATGATGTAGATCAAGTTAGTTGTTTGGCAGTTGAAGAAATTTGGAGACAGTCATGCGTGAACTCGGTCCTTTCACTTCAATGGCAGTACAGATGAAGGGGCAGGTCTTACAGTTGGGTAGATTGCACGGGCTTGTGCCTACAGATTTGCGTCTGTGAGCTGGAGACTGGAACGCACAAGCATGTCACGGATATTCTTGTCCCGTTTGTAGGCAACTAGAGGGGGCTGGGAAAAAATTTTAGCCGAGTGAGCACAAGACTGAAGGATGGATGTTCCAGTTGGTTTGGAGAATTTTGCGCACCTGGTGGACAGAAGGGTGGTAGAGCAGGCTGACAACAGGTCTGTCTCTGGTTGATTCTGGGGTTTCGGTTCCAGAGCTTGTGGGGGGTGATGAGCTGGACTTTCTGGAGGGCTTTTACATCAAAGACAGAGTTCTCAGAGCAGAGTCTGCGGAGTCTCAAGAACTGAGAGTAGGGTATGCTGGTTTTGGTACTGGGATTATGTGACAATCTGTAGTCGAGATAAGAGTGTGAGTCCGTAGGTTTATAGTGGATGGATCGTGGAGAGTCCACTATCGGTGATGCTGTAACTCATGTCATTGGTGAGACCGGACGCTCTCTGACTGTCAGATTCAAGGAACACCTCGCTGACATTAAATACAACAGGGGACAAACCAGTAGCCAAGCACTTCAACCTCCCCAGCCATTCTGCACACAATGCAAGAGTGAAGGGCTTGTGGCTCATGAAAACTAGTGACTCTAGAGACAGGAAGGATATGGAGTCTCACCTGATTCAAAAACTTGGCACTAGAAATCCAGCTGGTATCAATGAAAAAGCGTAGCAATTCTTTGTAATTTTTTTTTTTTTTTTTTTTTTTCCGTGCCAATTCAGGTGGACAATGGTCTATTATTACCCTTCCCCTTTGTGCATGGTTGGTCTGCATCAGTGGCCTCTTCGTGACCATAGAGCCTAGCGCCTACTGGGATGATCGTTTGAGAGCCTATATCTTTTGCCAGGAGTTTCTGAGTAGGGTTAGCTCCCCAGTCTCCTGTCTTTCTTTTTTTTTTTTTTTTTTTTTCCTTTCCTTTTATTATTATTTTTTTTTTTTTTTCATCCCCTCTCCTTCCTCCCCTCCTTAGCCCCCCCCCCCCCTTCTTTCCCCCCGCCCCCCTCCCTCCTCTTCTCTTTCTTTCCCTCTTCCCCCTTCCCCCCCCCCCCCCTTTTTTTTTTTTTTTTTTTTTTTTTTTCTCTCCTCTCCCCCCCTTTCTCCCCCTTCTACCCCCTACCCCTTTCCCTCTCGCTCTCTTCCCTCCTCTGTCCTTTTTCCCTTTCAGTCGTCCCCCGTAGGGCTCCTTCTTCTTGTGTGTTCCTTCTCTTTACTTCCCTCCGCACTTCTTGTCTCTCCCCTTTTGTTCTTGTCGCGCCCCCTTAGTAGGACCCTTCTACCGGACCTCCTGAGGCTTCTCTTCCTCCTTCTCCCCGTAGCACTTCTCTTAGGTATCTCCCCTGTAGGGCCCTCATACAGGTCCTCTTTTCGTCTCTTCTTTCTTTCTCCTCCCCACCCCCTTCCCCTCCCACCCGCCGTCCTCCCCCCCACCCCCCCCCCCCGTTTTTTTTTTTTTTTTTTTTTTTTTTTTTTTTTTTTTTGTCATTGGGAGTGTTGTTAGCGCCTCTCATCATGACCTCATATCTATCTTTTGCGTTAATGCTCTTATTTTTGCCTTTTTTCTGTTGCGCCACCATAGCACCACCTACCTCCCTATTCTTTACCCAAATGTTTAATGTATGCCTTGTTTGTACATTTACTCATTTACTCTCCATTGTTTTACCCCCCCCCCCCCCACCCCCCCCCCAGGGTTTTTTTTTTTTTTTTTTTTTTTTTTTTTTAAATTATAGGTACGAGTGTGCTCGTGTGTTGTGTGTGTGCGTATTGGCATGGGTATGTGTGTGTGTGTGGTTTGTGTGTGTGTGTGTGTGTGTGTGTGTGTGTGTGTGTGTGTGTGCTTGCGCGCAAGAAGTTTTTTTTGTCAGTGTGTGGGGGGGGGGGGGGGGGGGCGAGCCATGCAGCTCCTAGCTGCGTCTGGCTAGGGTTTTTTTTTTCTCGGGGTTCTCCCGTTTTCCCTCTCACCCCTTGGTGCTTGGGTAGGGCAACCTACCCTAGGGTCAGACTTGGGTCGGGTGCTTTAGCGGCTGACCCCCCTTCTCTCTCCCCCCATCCCTTGTCATTTACGATGCTTTGCTTTTGGTGCATATTGTATTTCATTTATTGTGTGTTCTCTCTTGTTCATTTCTTTCATATGCAACACACCCACTACACACATCACACACCCCTCCCCCCCCCCCCTCACTCTCCTCCCCTCCCCCTCCTCTCTCTCTCTCTCTCTCTCTCTCTCACTCTTCCTCTACTTTCATTCTCTCTCTCTCTCTCTCTCTCTCTCTCTCTCTCTCTCTCTCTCTCTCTCTCTCTCTCTCTTTTCCTCCTCCTCGCTTCACTCTACCCTCTTTCCTCGTGCTCTTCCTCGAAACACTACTCACTCTCTCCCACTGCCCCTCTTTCAACTTCATTCACCACTTTGGCTTCACAAGGGGAGTATTGTGCATGTTAATGTCTGCATTGTTTTCATTGTTTTGTCGCTGAGGAAGGCTTATTGCCGAAAATTTCTTGTCTTGTTTGTGTCGTTCATTAAAGTGCGTTACTTCACACTTTGTTTTGTGTAAGGTTAGGCATGCATGAATATGATAGTTTGATGGTGTTCTTGTTGAATATTTTGGACAATTTGTGTTCTTTTGGGAAGGATGCTGTCAAAATTTTAAAAAAATTCTTTCCCTACGTTTGTTTTTACTCGTCCATCATATGGAGGGTTGTACCATGTGATTTTCCCTTTTCCTGCTTTTTTTGTTTTTGTTCATGTTGTTATCTGGGTTGTATTGTAGTTTGTAGCTGTAACCTTTTTTTTTGCAATGCCTCTTGGTATTCTGCTGCTGCGTTGTTGAATACTCTTTCATTATGTGACAGGTTAGATAATCTCTTGTTTATGCCATTGGGTATGGTTTTTAGTATAGATGGTGGGTGGTTGCTATTGATGTTTACATAAATGGGAGTGTCATTAGGTTTCTTGTATGGTTTATATATGTAGTTGTTGAGGTCAATTTTGTATAGTTCTTTTTTCTTGTTTTCAATGGTTCTTGGATTGTTGTTTAGCGCGGCGAGGCCGTCGTCTCTGTATAGTCCGACTTGCTTTCCGAGTTGTTTTTGGATGTTGGATAGCATGAACAGTCGACCAGTTCGCATGTTTCGGCACCGTCATACGATCCCATGGTCACATCAAATGTTGAGTTTCTGTTCGTTTTCTTGATCCATGTTTCATTTCTGTTGTAGAATAGAGTTTTCTTGGTGTGGAGAATGATTTCCATTTCTGACCCTGTTATGTCTGTGTGTTTATTAGCAAATTTCAGAGCTTTAGTGAGTAGCTCTTCATCTATGGATGGGGTAGAAGTCTACTATGTCGAATGTGATGAATACTGTGTTCTTCTGTTTGTTAAGATTTTTGAACCATTGGATAACTTCATATGTGTTCTTCCAGAGGTTGTATTCCGTGTTTGATTTTATGTTTTTTATGGCTTTTTCTAGGATTTTTCTTACTTATTTTGCCCAGTTCAGATGTAGATGGGTTTATTAGTCTACATGTTGGGGGTTGTTGTGGAAATTGGGTTTATGGTCTTTAAGAGTTATGAAGGCTTCTTTTATTGCTGTGTTTCTACCCTGTCACCTAGATCCATGTGGTGTATGAGTTCTTTTTCTTTTTCTTTTTTTCGGATGTTGTTGTGTATGGTTTATAAGCTTTTTTGTAGTTTTTCTGAATGTTTTTATCAAGAAGTTGTGAGTACTCGTTTGGTTCCATTTTGTAGTAATTACTGGTTTTTTTGTCAGCCTTCACGAATATTTTTTTGTCATTTTGTATTTGTTTTATTTCATTTTTTAATGATGTTTGGAAATCGTTGTTTGATTTTTTTAATTCTATGTTGGCTATCATTCTTTTCATTTTATCCTCGAAAGATTTCATTTCATCTATAGCCGGTGGAGATCACCATGATTTGAAGCCATATGTGTTTTTGTCCTCTTTTTTTGCATTCGGGTTCAGGAGGAAAAAACGCTTTCCATCTCATGTTTCGTACGAATTTTTCAGTTTGTTCTGTTAACCTTTTTAAGTAGAATTGCGGGTTGGAGAATGGTATATTTTTTGTTGATTGTCTAAAGTTGATTTCTTCCATTTTGAAATTCATTAGGCCAAAGTGCTCAACTCGAGGAGCTATTATCAAGAATAGTACTAAAAACGCCTAATAAAATTTTTTAAAGTGCTCAACCCCTTGGGGAGCAACATCTGTTAAAAGAGTATGGTAAAAGGAAGTTTTAAAATATCAACAGATCTGTTTCGAGCGCTGGCTCTCCTCAGGATGGTGTTGGGGTCGCCTACTGCCGGTGTTATATGGCCTAATGTCACTGTTTGCACGTGCGGATTGGCTGCATGTGTTTGTTCGGTTTTTCAGGTTGTTTACTGTTTAGGGTGCGTTTGCTGACAACGATTTCCATTTGTGCCTGCAGTTGTTTACTATTTCTACTTTAGTATTTAGTAACAGTGACATTAGGCCATATAACACCGGCAGTAGGCGACCCAACACCATCCTGAGGAGAGCCAGCGCTCGAAACAGATCTGTTGATGATTTTAAAACTTCCTTTTACCATACTCTTTTAACAAATATATATATATATATATATATATATATATATATATATATATATATATATATATATATATATATATATATATATATATATATATATATATATGTGTGTGTGTGTGTGTGTGTGTCAGTGTGTGTGTGTGTGTGCGTGCGCGTGCATGCGTGCGTCCGTGTATGTATGTGTTTGTGTGTGTGTGTGTGTGTGTTCATATGTATGCAGACACTCACACACATAGAGAAAAAACTAACTACAATGATTTATACTCCATTGATTGTTCTGTGTGGGTGTACAGTATTTTTTTTCCTGTATATTCTACAGTATATTGAGAATACTAACGTATGTAATACGCATGTATATGCCAGATACATGTGTGAAAGTCTCCGCGCCCTGTTGTCTTTTCTGCGCATATGTAAACTCTCATATTACCTGATTAAAGTATGGGGGGAGAAAGTGCAACAAAAAAGGGGAGGTGGGAGGGGGGGCTGAATTGTGAATTAGTGTCACCGACTCTTGTTCAGATATTTGTGCTGAGTTTTAGTTTCTGCTTTAATGTCTGGAAGTGATGACAGGGCTGGGTGCCAGATTGGTCACTGTGGGCACTTTCTCCTTTCTCCTGGTGCTAGAGATTATTGGCCCCCACGGTTCCCTCCACCACCACCACCCCGCCCCCCCACCATCTGTGTGTGAGTGTGTGTGTGAGTGTGAGTGCGCGCACGCGTGTGTGTGTGTGTGCTTGTGTGTGTGTTCTGTGTGAGTGTGTGTATGTGCACGCACGCGTGTTCGTGCGTGCATGCACATGTATATATAAAGGAAAGGTTACTATAAAGGTCCTACCTAACCCTTATATTTTTTTGTACTCCCAGTTCTTATAGAACAGAGAGTACTTTAGAATGGGAACGAAGAAATGCTGTCTGTCTGTCTGTGTGTCCGTGGTCAAATGTGTTTCCACTCGCTCCAGACAAAACTACTGGGCCGATCTTTCTGAAAATTTGTAGGTAGGTTCATTATGGGTCATGGATGATGCCCGATGTTTTAGGAACGGTTTTCTTCTTTTATGGAATATCTCAGGAAGTACGTGGCCGATGTTTGTGAAAATTAGCAGGTATGTTCATTATGCGTCACAGATGATGCCTGATGTTTTAGTTTACTCTCATTATAATTTATAGCCATTACTAGCAGCTGTAACGGTTTTTCTTCTTTATGGAATATCTCAGAAAGTACATAGCCGATTTTTTCTGTAAATTTGTATGTATGTTCATTAATGGTCACGGATGATGCCCGATGTTTTAATTTACCCCGTTATAACCGTTACTAACGGCTGTAACAACCTGTAATGGTTTTTTCTTCTTTATGGCATATCTCAGAAAATACTTGGCCGATCTTTGTGAAAATTAGCAGGTATGTTCATTATTGGTCACGGACGATGCCTGATGTTTTAGTTGCCCTGTTATAGCCGTTACTAACAACTGTAATGGCCTGTAACGGTTTTCTCTTTATGAAATATCTCAGAAAGTACTTTGCCGATCTTTCTGAAAATTGGCAAGTATCTTCATTATGGGTCACGAATAATGCCCGATGTTTTAGTTTTACCGTAGTAGCCGTCTGTAACGGCGTGTAACGGTTTTTCTTCTTTATGGAATATCTCAGAAAATACTTGGCCGATCTTTGTGAAAATTAGCAGGTATGTTCATTATGCGTCACAGATGATGCCTGATGTTTTAGCTTTACCCTATTATAACCGTTACTAACGGCTGTAACGGCCTGTAACGGTTTTTTTCTTCTTTATGGAATATCTCAGAAAGTATGTGGCCGATCTTTCTGAAAATTTGTAGGTATGTTCACCATGGGTCTCGAATAATAAGCGATGATTTAGTTTACCGTTAGGATCGTTACTAACGGCTGTAACGGCGTGTAACGGTTTTTCTTCTTTATGGAATATCTCAGAAAGTATTTGGCCGATCTTTGTGAAAATTAGCAGGTATGTTCATTATGGGTCACGGATGATGCCCGATGTTTTAGTTTACCCTGTTATAGCCGTTACTAACGGCCTGTAACGGCCTGGTTTTTCTTCTTCTTTATGGAATATCTCTCAGAAAGTACTTTGCCGATCTTTCTTGAAAATTTTTTAGGTATATTTCATTAATGGTCACAGATGATGATGCCCAATGTTTTCATTTACCCTGTTGTAACCATTACTAACGGCTTTAACGGCCTGTAATGGTTTTTCTTCTGTATGGAATATCTCAGAAAGTACATGGCCGATCTTTCTGAAAATTTGTAGGTAGGTTCATTATGAGTCACGAATAATGGGCGATGTTTTAGTTTACCGTTATAGCCGTTACTAACAGCTGTAACGGCCTTAAACGTTTTTTCTTCTTTATGGAATATCTCAGAAAATACTTCGCCGATCTTTGTAAAAATTAGCAGGTATGTTCATTATGGGTCACGGATGATGCCCGATGTTTTTAGTTTGCCCCGTTATAGCCGTTACTAACGGCTGTAACGGCCTGTAACGGTTTTTTCTTCTTTATGGAATATCTCAGAAAGTACTTGGCCGATCTTTCTGAAAATTTTAGGTAAGTTCATTATGGGTCACGAATAATGCCCGATGTTTTAGTTTACCGTAGTTGCTGTACTAACAGCTGTAACGGCCTGTAACGGTTTTTCTTCTTTATGGAATATCTCAGAAAGTACTTGGCCGATCTTTGTGAAAATTAGCAGGTGTGTTCATTATGCGTCACGAGATGATGCCTGATGTTTTAGTTTTACCCCATTATAGCCGTTACTAACGGCTGTAACGGCCTGTAACGGGTTTTCTTCTTTATGGAATATCTCAGAAAGTACTTGGCCAATCTTTCTGAAAATTTGCAGGTATGTTCATTAGGGGTCACGGATGATGCCCGATGTTTTAGTTTACCGTTATAGCCGTTACTAACGGCTGTAACGGCCTGTAACGGTTTTTCTTCTTTATGGAATATCTCAGAAAGTATTTGGCCGATCTTTGTGAAAATTAGCAGGTATGTTCACTATGGGTTACGGATGATGATGTCTTATGTTTTAGTTTACCGTTATATAGCCGTTACTAACGGCTATATCGGCTCATAATGGTTTTTTTCTTCTTTATGGAATATCTCTCAGAAAGTACTTGGCCGAACTTTCTGAAAATTTGTAGGTATGTCCATTATGGGCGACGGATGATGCCCGACGTTTTAGTTTACCGTTGTAGCCGTTACTGACGGCTGTAACGGCCCATAATAGTTTTTCTTTTTTATGGAATGTCTCAGAAAGTACTTGGCCGATCTTTCTGAAAATTTGTAGGTAGGTATGTTCATTATGGGTCACGGATCATGCCCGACGTTTAATTTACCGTTATGGCCGTTACTAACGGCTATAACGACCCATAACGGTTTTTTTTTTTTTATGGAATATCTCAGAAAGTAAGTGGCCGATCTTTCTGAAAATTTGTAGGTATGTTCATTATGGGTCACAGAGATGCCCGATGTTTAAGTTTACCGTTATAGCCGTTACTAACGGCCCATAATGGTTTTTCTTCTTGATGGGAAAATCTCAGAAAGTTCTTGGCCGATCTTTCTGAAAATTTGTAAGTATGTTCATTATAGGTCACAGATGATGGCCGATGTTTACCAGAATAGCCATTTTTAACACTTTGAATCGGTCATTCGGTCGCTTATTCAGTCACTCTTTGTTTCTGTTATTCAAAATTAATCAAGAATTCTTTAACACTTTGAATCGGTCATTCAATCGTTTATTCAGTCACTCTTTGTTCTGTTAGCCAAACTATCAGGAAGACAGCTATCACATCAAATAATTATTTAATCATATACTTTTTACTATTCCCTGCCTCATGTAAGATTTCCTTTTAATCATTTAATCGGTCATTCGATCAACCAATATGCTCATGTCTTTACATAAGCTCATGCAGCTGCTCATAACGATACACCGGGCACATTCAAAATTGCTGCATTATATCCGGCTTTCGTTAACCGACGCGCCGGTTATATCAAATTTGTATATGATTGCTTCGTTACATCCGACGTGACGTGTTTCTTTCTGTCTCTATATTCCCCTGCCCCCCCCCCCCCCCCCCCCCCCCCCCCCCCCCCCCCGCGCACACACACGTGCGTGCCTGCATACATTGGCAGTAATCCAGCTCGTTTCGTAGGCCATTATGTACTTGACTGAAAATGATTTCAGTTTTTTTTTTGTTCAGAAATATGTCTGCAAATTAATGGAAACAAATCTCATAGGCCTACATTGCAATTGGAAGGCTTATACAACAATAGTAAGTAAAACAGGCGAACATAATTCACTTTATGATTCTGAAGAGTTCAGAAGAATGGATCGTCAGAGCAAATTGCACAGCACCACGATTTGAAGGTGGGAGAGGGAAAGGGTGGACTTTTGCACTGTTCATTAGCTGTTTCACACTGCTAGGTCATTGGAGTATGCACTGGTACCAAAATAAAACGTTAAGTAATTGATTTTAAAATACACGCACTCTGCTGCACTAGAGAAATGTTCTTGTGCTTGTCACCGCTTGAAAAGAAAGCACAGTAACCAAAAATAATTAGTGTCTGAATAAGGTCTTGAAAAGAGAATGCTAATTTTGTGTTTCAACTTTTCTCCATTATTGCAGCGAAGATGTGTTATGTCTTGGTGTATACAATGAAAAAAAAATCTTTATTGTTAGCAGTATGCATTATGTCACTCAAACAGTTATTGGAATGGCAGTGACAATGTCTAATATGTGAATGTTCACATTTTCTGAAACAACAGAAAAGGAAGATTGTTGTCACAGCTGGCCGAAGAAAAAAAATCCCGCAAATTCTCACATTCTGTGAAACAACAGAAAAGGAAGATTGTTGTCACAGCTGGACGAAGAAAAAAAAAAAATCCCGCAAATTCTCACATTCTGTGAAACAACAGAAAAGGATTATTTGTTGCCACGCTGGACAGGGGGAAAAAATCCCTCAAATGCCACGCTCTTTGACGGGAGAGATCAAACTGATTGTTGCCATAGCTGCACGAAATAAAAAGAAAACTCAACTATGAACTGTGAAGAGAAAAATCTCAAAAGGATAATTTTGTTTTTTCATCCTCATAACACAGCAGTTCACATGATTACACAAAGGCACCCAAGCACATGTACGTGCAGCAGTTCTGTCAAACTTCTCGTGCATCTACTGACTTTTATACTTCTCTGTAGAAGCCAGGCTGGTTGCCAATGTCGGCAGCACAATTTCATGTTCTTCCGCTAATATCTTCATCTGTTTTACTGGGTTTGTTTCAGCTTCTTGAATAATTTCAGTTTTTCGCTTTAGCAACAGACCTTTGCGACTTGCAGACATCATGATGAAATAGCCTATTAAAGCCTGAAACCTGACACCCTCCTTCCCCTCCACCCCACCCTCATCCCTCTGGCTTCTCTTGTCCATCTACAGTTGCTGAACTTGACCCGATGTGAGACGACTGCCCTGTTCCGACAAACACAGGCACTCCTTACAGGACATTAGAATACCATTTTATTGCTTACAAATTACAGAGGTGAAGTTCACCATACAACAACATACAGTTAAGAATACTGTATACTTTCAATCTTCTGTTTGAAGCTATGTAAGAAAATGACACGAGCTTAGGAATATGCAGGCAGTCAAACACGTATAAATGTGTCATTTCTGTTTAGAGCAACGCAAAGAAAATTCTACATTTCATGGGTTGTGCGGACGCTCCTCCGTATGCCTAGAATAGCCAGCGACCGTATGAAGCAATGTGACCAACCATTTTTCCGAGAAATGGTTCCCGAACACAAAAGTAACCACTTCGCTATATCCGGCTTGAAACCCTTCACGGAGCACGAACATATGATTCGCTATATCCGGCATGAACCCTTCACGGAGCACTAACATATGATTCGCTATAGGCGGCGACTTCGTTATAACCGGCGTGGTCGCACGCTGGGGCCCCCCCCCAAAACCATTTCGTTATAACCAGCATGTCGTTGCATCCGTCTTCGTTATATCCGACCTATCTTTAGTCATGTAGAGAAGGATTTTTGCTGTGATCAACCTTTTTGCTTTGGTATATCCTGCATTTATTATATCCGACTTCGTTATAGGCGGCTTCGGCTGTATTTTTAATTCTGCGTAGATGTGCCAGGTGCAGGACGATCACAGGCGAGTGACGTTCTCAACGTTTCAAGGATGGCCACAGGCGAGTGATGTTAACGTTTTAAAAAATCGATGTAAGAAGAGTGATGTTGCTAAAGTTTAAAGAAAGGTGACATCAGGCGAATGATGTTGTTAAGGTGTAAAGAAGAAATCTTCAGGCGAGGAATGTTCGCATTAAAAAACAAATCTTCACTGAAGTTGTTGGCGTTTAAAGAAGAGTTGTCGCAGGCGAGTGATGTTGTTAGCGTTTAAAGAAGGATTAGCACACAGGCGAGTTGTTGCTGTTATTGTGTGAGGAAGGGTTGTCACAGGCCAGTAACGTTAACATTTGAAGAAGGATTTTCACAGGCGAGTGGTGATTTTGTTAACGTTCAAAGAAGGTTAATGACAGGCGAGTGATGTGTTTTTAAGCTGAAACTATTTTGGGAGACTCTAGAGTTGAATCTTCAGCAAAAGAAAATCCTTTTTTTGTTTCCATGACAATTTGCACTGTCTTTTATAAGAACATGACTCCTTTTGGGTTTTGAGAACATGATTCCTATGTTTTGTGAGCATATGTTTCTTTTGTCCTTTACTTTGAGAGAGCATGACCAAACTCCAGCAGCAAAACTCCAACTCGAAAGTGAGCGACAGTTGCGGTAGTCATCCTACCAAAAGCAGCTGTAATGTTTCTTTTTCTTCTTTTCTTTTTTTCTTTCTTTTTTTTTTTTTTTTGTGCCTGTCCCATCTTCTGTGCCACCTCTCAGTTGCATTGCATCCACGCCGCTCATTCCAACCCCCACCCCCACCCCCATGGAAGTCCGCTTCGCTAACCACTTCGGTACAGTGGCAGGTTGTGATGAGCGTAGCTTGGATACACTTACAGAAGTGGTGTCATACACAGTCCTGTCATGTGACCACTAAAAATAGGATGCACTGTCAGCAATGGGCTCCTCACAGACACAAGTCGGTGTACATGCGCCTTTCCTTTTCTTGTCAGTGTGTGTGTGTGTGTGTGTGTGTGTGTGTGTATGCTGTGTGTGTGTGTGTGTGTGTGTGTGTGTGTGTGTGTGTGTGTGTGTGTGTGCGTGCGTGCGTGCGTGCGTGTGTGTGTGTATGTGTGTATGCATGTGCGTGTGCGTGCGTGCGTGCGTGCGTGTGTGTGTGTGTGTGTGTAAACATAGTAAACTCCCACAACACGCATTCATAGGCCGTTAGTTGGACTGTGTTCAAGACGGGGTTTACGATGTTTTACAGAGCTTAACTCCCAATTTCATTCCCTTTCTTCCTCGTCTACCTCTTATGACGTCATTCTCACGTCAGTCACACTCAAACCCAGCTTTACTTTATATGAGACGACACCTATAAAATGTTCTCAGAAATCCTTCACTACAGCATTATACTTTGTAATCAAACACTGTCCGCTTATTTTTGCACATCCGCCGCTGAATGCGAGCTTAACTATACGGCCTCTCTTTCAAGGATGCTAAGCTCTTGTGGAACAATTGTCGTTAGGAAAACATCTGCGTGTTCTCAAATACATCGCTGTCTACACATAGCTTACCCCCTGTCAGACAACCCCCTATAATTATGTTCTTGTCTGTCACGACAACTGGCAGTTGTTACACAACTTTTGTTTCTTTGTACTGTTAGGGGCAGAAGATAACAAAGAAATCAGAAGCGTGTCCATAACAGATCTCTAACTGGAGTAACAGCAGTCCTCTCCGGTGGGTGACCTCATGACGACTTGACACTGACTGTTTGCTCCATGTGGATTGCCGGTGCCGGAGCTGAGGCGGGGCAGGGCGGACTGTGGCTGTGGACGAGGAATGAGCGGCGTGGGTACACTGCTACTGAGGTAGCAGAGAAGTAGGATAGCAGCTAAAAGAGAGAAAGAGAGAGAAGAATGAAAAAAGTGTGTGTTTTTTTTTTTTATAAAAGTCTAAGCCTACTGAAGAAGAAGCCACAGCACTGAAGTCACTGAATCAGTCACTTCAAAGATTAGCGGCCAGCTGACAAATCAATACAGCTAAGCCACATGAAAAATGAGGCACACCGAACGAGAGAAACTTAACAGCTTGATAAAGCTGACGACACCAGTCTTGGACAAGAAATCAAGGGCAGATCACCACAGCGTGTGAGAGACATACAGGGCAAAAAAAAAAAAAAAAAGGAATGGTTAGTGATTATGAAACATCAGCTTTTTCTGGATATCACTGCTACGCTTGCGTTTGCTCTGACTGGCAATGCTGTGACATAACCATCACCACCAACACCACCACAACAACCTTTACCACCACACTACCACCACACCTTTACCACCACCACAACCTTTACCACTGTCAGGTACAGGGAAGATAAAAGAACAGCTTAGTCACTTGGTGCAGCTGTTAAATACGTGAGGTCAAAAAGCCCTGGGCTCTAAAATGGCTGTAACCGTGTGTGTGTGTGTGTTGTGTTGTGTGCGTGCGTGTGTGTGTGTGTGTGTCCCAACTTCTGTGCCACCTCAGTGGCATTGCACGCACGCCGCTCATTCCCACCCCCACCCCCCACCCCCCACCCCCACCCCCCGTCCACAGCCACAGCCCGGTCCGTCCCGTCCCGCCGAAGCCCCGGGCACCTGCATCCATAGGGGGCAGTCAATTTCAAGACAACAAGAGGCAACCACCGGAGGAGACACTGCACCACTGCCGAATCACTTCAATGGTGTTCAGTGGTGCCCGTGCTGATCTACCACGCGCAGGACACCATCCACTAGGCCACACTCCCTCAAGTAAGTGCCCCTGATGGGAATCGAACCATGACCTCCCCAGCCGGGAGTCCGCGACGCTAACCACTTCGCCATAGTGGCTGGTGCTGTAATCAGTCTTGATGTTGGCTGGGTCTTGTCACTAACGGGCGAAGCAGTAGACGTGATGTTTGACAAGCTGTGCACGCCAAGAGTTCTCACTTCTGGTGTACAATCTTTTTTTTTTTCCAATTCATATGAAGTAATGCAACAGAAATCAAACCGACTGTCGGAGCAGTCATTCGTTTCTGTGTGACTGCCTGGGCCTACGCTTAGAGCAGAACATCGAATTTTGGTCTGATCTAAGGGGCATAACTGTTCTTTCCTGCGCAGCGTCAGTAAGCACAGGAGTTGTCTGTCCTGCGCAATTAGAGCTGAATTATCACGTAGTTACTTTTACCAAATTATGGCTCATCTACTGCTGTGAGAATCTCACTCGCAGCAGTTCGTTTTCAGCGACTGGAGATTGATGAAAGTATTAATAAACCACTACCCACAGCCAGCCTTTGACATAACGAAACACATTTTGCGTGTAGATGACATGTAACAGGCCCTTTCGTTTAAATTCCATTTGAATTTCTGCTCCCGAGTTTCTTAGTGTGATGACATCCCATTATCTTATTTTTTTTCTTTTTTTTTTTGTCTTAATAATCAGTAGAGCTCATAGAAGTACATTAGGCTGATTCTATGACTTTGAGACCGTGAACAGAGTCTACTAAGAGAATTCAGTGCTTTGGCTACCATTTTTCGCATTAATCCTTCGACCACACAAATTCATTAACAAAAGTTTAAGGGCCAGTAATTATTTCATCATGGGAGGAGGGGGGGGAGGGAGGTAGGGGGAGGGGAGCAAGAGTTATCCTACTTGTTTGTTATTTACTGTTGACTGTTCCCTGTTTTGTTTACAATTTGCTTTCTCATCAAAAGAAGCAAGATTGTTTTCTGGGTTATCAGTATTGTCCACACACACACACACACACACACACACACACACACACACACACACACACACACACACACAAACAAACACACACACACACACGCACGCACGCACGCACGGACGCACGCACGCACACACACACACACGCACACACACACACACACACACACACACACACACACACACACACACACACACACACATATATATATATGCACACACATACACACACACACGCGCGAGCGCGCTCACACACACACACACACACGCACACACACACACACACACACACACACACACACACACACACACACACACACACAATAACCGGACAAAAGAGTATATGTTTATGGTCAATCCGTCCTCAATCTTATTTTTTTTCTTTTTTTTTTTTTTCCTTTATATATGGTACGAATAGAACTTCAGAAAGAAAATACTAAATAACACCGTTTTTAATAGAGGCTGGACATGTAAAACGACTGGGTTTTTTTCACCCTCACTCGTTCCATTCAAAGTATGTGTATCAAGACTTGAACACAAGCAGATTTTCCAGTGATGGTCTGTGTCTCTGTGATGGAGCACTGCGTGTATGTGTGTGTGTGTGTGTGTGTGTGTGTGTGTGTGTGTGTGTGTGTGTGTGTGTGTGTGTGTGTGTGTGTGTGTGTGTGTGTGTGTGTGTGTGAAGAGAGAGAGAGAGAGAGAGAGAGAGAGAGAGAGAGAATGTATGTGTGCGTGTGAGAGAGAGAGAGAGAGAGAGAGAGAGAGAGAGAGAGAGAGAATGTATGTGTGTGTGTGTGTGTGTGTGTGTGTGTGTGTGTGTGTGTGTGTGTGATCACGTGCTGTTGAGGGCTGACAAGAAGGTGGGGATTTTGACATGGACTCGTGTGTAGACGAGGGGGGAGAAGGGGTGTGGGGGGGGGGGGGGGGGGGGGGGGGGAGCGGATCGCGAGTGGTCGGTCTCCCCCCGGTCAGAGCAAACACAGTGTGGTCAAGTGTGTTTGTGTGTCTGTCTTGCTGGATAATCGAAGAAAAGTGTAAAAAGGTGAACAGCAGCGGTACGGTCACTCAAAGGTCGGGCATGAAATCAGGACTTTACATCGACATTTAGAGAGAGAGAGAGAGACAGAGAGAGAGAGAGAGAGAGAGAGAGAGAGAGAGAGAGAGAGAGAGAGAGAGAGACAGAGAGAGAGAGAGAGAGAGAATTATTTAGAGAGAGAGAAGAAGAAGAAGAAGAAGAAATCGACATCTAGGCTACATGTTGTATGTCCACTGTGTCGGGAACAAGGGCAGATGATGTGTGACCACTGGAGTGTGCTCTACCTGTGATTGTGCTGTAGACAGGGGTAAGCGTGGCTTGTCTGTGCGACAGTCCTCGTCCCCTTGATCGCTGGGTAAGTGGGTACCGTGACAGCTTGGAAGGGGATGTGTGCCAGAAGCTGTGGTGAGAGGGTCGAAACCGTGAGAACTGTGCTTAGGTCTGTCAGATATATTTTGACGCATACACACACACGCACGCACGCACGTACGCGCCCCCGCGCGCGCGCGCGCGAGCGCACACACACACCACACCCCACACACACACACACACACACACCACACACACACACGCGTACACGTACACGTACACGTACGCACCGCACGCCATGCACGCAAGAGCACACACACACACACACACCCAACACACACACACACACAACACACACACACACACACACACACACACACACATTCATTTTTTATTCACTCATTTGCTCATTTTTTCCTTCATTTGTCCCTTTTTTTCCGTTCATACTTCTGTTTGGTTCTTTGTATATAAACGAGGACGGGAGAGAGGTGGGAAGGAGGGATATATAAGGTGCGAGAGTATGGGATGGGGGGTGGGGGGGGGAGGTGAGGTGGTCGGTAGCGTTCAGGTTGTATGGT
>JADBJO010006588.1:59194-81583 GCA_016801955.1 Conus betulinus
TTTTCATGGTTTATATTGACAGAAAAAAAAAACATTTTTAAGTATGCTTTCATTGCAATTAAAATGCCTATATGTCCATGATTGATTACAAAGTCTATCTTTCAGAGCAAAAAATTTGTTTTCTCTATTGAACCGCTCAACTCAATGATTTGCTGAATGAGTTGAATAAATTCAATGAATGACTGGTTTCCTGTTGAACAGGTTGAGCCCCAAGCTTGTGCAGGTATTCAGTCAGGTGGGGGCAGTCGTCAGTGAACTGTCAGTGGATGTGTCTGCACCATGCAGGGCATCTACCCCAGTCTGAAATCGGATGAATCCTGTAAGAAATATCAGATTATCATGCTGTCTTTCTACCTTTTTTTGGTAAGATTACACACTGGATCTCTCATTCCATTAACATATTTAATCAGCTTCATTTGAATTGTGTTCCTCTGTTGCTTCGTTCAGAATCTGTTGATAAGGATTTGAGTTTGGTGTGCTGTACACGTTATTTATTTCATGTCAAAATGTTCAAAGTCCTTTGGCGTAGGAAAGAGCACTTTTAAATGAAAATACTGATAAGGGTTGCAGGGCTATAGGTCACATAAGTCATGTGTGGATGGGTTCCCTTGGCTAGGCTACAGGTCATGTGGGTGGGTTCTCTTGGCTAGGCTACAGGTCATGTGGGTGGGTTCTCTTGGCTAGGCTACAGGTCATGTAAGGATGGGTTGCCTTGGCTAGGCTACAGGTCATGTAAGGATGGGTTGCCTTGGCTAGGCTGTAGGTCATGTAAGGATGAGTTGCCTTGGGTAAGCTGTAGGGCATGTGGATGGGTTCTCTTGGCTAGGCTGTAGTTCATGTGTGGACGGATTTCCTTAGCTAGACTGAAGGTCATGAGTTTATTAATACTGGGTTCCTTTAGCCAGGCTATGAATCATGTGTGGACAGAAATGTTTAGCTAGGTTGAAGGTCATGTGTGAATCAGTTCCCTTAGCTAAGCTTTAGGTTATATTTAGATGGGAAGAATGGAGGAAGAGGGATGTAGGAGATTGACAGGGGGAGGGAAAGAGGTTGGGTGGATGTGCTTCACATAAAAACAGCTGCACATTGATTGCCTGTGCAAGATATTGTTGACTTATGTGAAGTCATTGTCTGTATCTCTAACAAAGTGATTGGCTTGCTGGTCAGTCAACAACATGCCACTCATACCCCTCATTCCAGCTGCCCTCTGAAGTCCTTTGTCGTCTTCTTGCAACAAGACAGTTCTCCACGCTGCTTCCTCCAACATTGTATCATCAATTCATTTATTTCAAGCCCCTGTGCAGCTGCTCGATTGTCTTTTCGATGGGCAGGTCGATCACCTTCAACTTGAAAGCTGCATCATTGGCATTTCATCACGTTTTTGGCATGATAAGGGTGTGTACTTGAGCAAATGATCTGAATGCTTGAGTGGTGCAGCTTTGATTTAAAGATGTGAGCAGTTAACACTGTAACAACGTGAACAGTAAACACTTCTAACATGGAGCTCATCGAAAAATTCATGAACAGTAAACACAATATGGTGAGTTACAGAGAAGCTAAGAATAGACAAGGGTGTGAAGCTCCTGGAATTGGAAAAAATCCACAAATAAGCCACATCATTGTTTAAGCCGCAGGGTTTAAAGCTGGGGAAAAAAGTCGTGGTTTATAGTCTGAACTTTACTAGACATTTACAGGATGCCATCAGCTAAACGCCTAGCTGATGTCTGTCATTGCCAAGTCCAAAAAACAATTTGATTGTGCGTTTCCTTACGGAGGAATCATGCCACCACATTACTCAACAGAATTTATCCACACAACAGACAAGCCACAGGAATGATTGTAGAGGGAATACCGAAAGTGAGGTCACACAGAACCTGCGATCATGATGGGCTCCTTTCATAATCATTATTTCCATAGTGTATCGATGCATCAGTTGGGTCCAAGAACTGCAGACACCTGTATCGTTCTTTTGGAAATATTGAGCAGCATTCTCAGATACGTGTCAGATAAGTGGGTGAAACTCAGTTGTGTGATCTAGTCTTCCTAGTCAAAACCTTAGAACGCTCAGCAAGCTCAGAGCAGGTGGTTCAAATCCCGGTCCTCCAGTATTGGTAATGATCACACCCTGGCCGGTATTTTGGAAAGTCGCTTTAAGTTGTTTGTTTACAATCAAGAGAAAAATGTTTCCTGGAGTCCAAAATCCCTGTTGTTTGCTGGAGTTGTTTGTTTACAGTCGAGAAAAGAATGTTTCCTGGAGTCCAAAAGCCCTGTTGATCGCTGGAGTTGTTTGTTTACAGTCGAGAGAAGAATGTTTCCTGGAGTCCAAAAGCCCTGTTGTTTGCTGGAGTTGTTTGTTTACAGTCGAGAGAAGAATGTTTCCTGGAGTCCAAAAGCCTGTTGTTTGCTGGAGTTGTTTGTTTACAGTCGAGAGAGAAGAATGTTTTCTAGCATCCACATGCCATGGTGTCTGCTGGAGTTGTTTGTTTACAGTCAAGAGAAGAATACTTCTTAATGTCCACATACTATGGTGTTTGCTGGACTGACGGTGCCAGAACTGCAGTGCTGAAAGTCACACACATGTTTTCAGACCAGCTGCAGGTCAGCGGAGGGAAGGCGGTGGTGACGGCGAAGGAGGTGTGGGGGGCACTGTGGGGTCTGGAGACCTTCTGCCAGCTGGTCTACCGCTCCAACAGTGGGGAGGTAAGGTCAGATGGTGGTCCATACCATTCTTGACGATGGGGAAGTAAGGTGGTGGTCCCATATGAATTAATTTAATGTTTGACATTGTCATGAATGATTGGGATGTTTCTGTTTGTCATGAATGATTGTTATGTTACGCTTGAAGTTGTTTGTAAATACTTGTTGCTTTATTATGTTGTGAATGATTGTTACGTTTCAGTTTGTAATGAATGATTGCGATCTTTCAATTTTAAAATGAATGATTATGGTGTTTTAGTTTGTTATGAATGACTGTGATTTTTCAGCTTGTTTTGAATGATTGTGATGTTTCAGTTGGTAACCAATAACTGTGATGTTTCAGTTGGTAATCAGTGATTGTAATGTTCCAGTTGGTAATCAGTAATTGTGATGTTTCAGTTCATGGTGAATGACACCAGCATTGAGGACCAGCCACGCTTTGCTCATCGTGGACTGTTGCTGGATACCTCACGTCACTACCTGTCCAAAACCAGCATTCTGCGCAACCTGGTCTGTCTGCTCTACTGTGTGTGTGTGTGTGTGTGTGTGTGTGTGTGTGTGTGTGTGTATGGTGTAATGGGAGGGGTAAGGAGGGTGGACACGTCACGTCACTACCTGTCCAAAGCCAGCATTCTGCGCAACCTGGTCTGTCTGCTCTGCTCTGTGTGTGTGTGTGTGTGTGTGTGTGTGTGTGTGTGTGTGTGAGTGTGTGTGTGTGTGTGTGTGTGTGTGTGTGTGTGTGTGTGTGTGTGTGTGTGTGTGTGTGTGTGTGTGTGTGTGTGTGTGTGTGTGTGTGTGTGTGTGTGTGTGTGTGTGTGTGTGTGTGTGTGTGTGTGTGTGTGTGTGTGTGTGTGTGTGTGTGGTGTAATGGGAGGGGTAAGGAGGGTGGAGTACATTCATGTCAGGGTGCATATGTTTGCATATCTGCAGGAATAGGTTTTAGATTGTAAAATGAAATGTTCTATTTGCAATGTCACTTTTTAACAAGTTACTCGTAACAGAAGTAAGACTTAATTGTACATAGTACATAACTCACATGCAATCAGTTAATTTGTGAAAGCATTTTGTAAAGACTTATCTTGGTTGAACTGGAATTGAGACAATTGAATTTTGGTTGTTGTTGTTCTTTTATTATTGTTGTAGTGTTTAATTTGATGCCATATCATACAAAATAAGTATGGTTTACATAGATATCCATGTCCTATCATGCATTTTTCTTGAATTTTCATTCGTTACTATTCCTATCAAAGGACTGAAATAGAGTGTGCGTAGTAAGCCTTATATGTCTACAGTATTAAAATGATATGCAAATGACCACACGTGAGGGGAAAGACCATTTTTCCTCATCACTGACTGGATGACCAGCCAGCGCTTTGTCTCGCTTGCAAAGATGGCGGCGCAACCTTCGACGAGCGTAGCGACCAAATCAACAACGTACTTACACACTGAGCGGGCTCTGCTAATCATTTTTGATAAAGATAATAATCTTTTATTCAGCGACTCACTCGAGCATGAAGGTGAGATGATGATAGTGATGGAATTGCCGGCCATATTCGTCAGTTATGAGTCGTGCTGTGCGATCTCAAGAGTGTGTTCAGCTGACTGGTTACCAACGTCGAACGAGCTAGCCTAGTGTGTACTCTGCACTGCGTGCGAGTGGCCAGCGACGTGTTAGTCAGCGCGAGAGGGGAGCGCGGCCTGCTCGCGGCGTGACACGGGCAGCAGGAAAGGTAGGGGAAGAGGAGGAGTGAAAGAGAGGGTTGAAGTCCAGCAAGGGGGCGTGGTGGGGGGGGGGGGGGGTGGTGGTGAAACTGACCTGTCTGCATGAGGTGTGAGCGTCTGGATAGACTTCTAGACTGTTTTACTTTCATTTACAGGTGTAGTGTGACAATACAAACTTTATTTTCACTTTTTGCTTTGTGTTTTTTTTTTTGGATGTGAAGCTGTAGTGGTAAATACATATGTTTTTGATTGTGCAAAAAAAAAAATCCAAATCTAAATGCCTAAATATTTTTTTATGATCAAAATTAAAACAAAAAGAAGCCCAGATTCAAAATCTCCATTCAATTTCCTTCAAAAATCATATATATTTCATTTTTATATCTTTGTAGTTTCTGAGCTAGAATTTTTTGTTAATTATTACCCGCATTTTCTTTTTGTTGAAAGGTTTTTCAAAGTCCAAGCAGAATTCTGTTATTGGAGTCACACCCCACACAACGTTGATTTTTTTTTTTTTTTTTTTTTTTTTTTTTTTTTTTGTCATCAGAGAACAAGACTGGTGAAGCTTAAGTCCTTTCATATTTTGCTTATCAACCTGTCGGACAGATCAGAATTCAAGACAAAACTGTTGGAGGTGTTGTACAGCAGTGTGTTTCATGACATTTCTCACAGGATGCCATGGCTCAGAACAAGCTGAACGTGTTTCACTGGCATATCGTTGATGACCAGTCATTCCCCTATCAGAGTCGAGTCTTCCCACAGCTCAGCAACAAGGTAGGTAACCCTTGTTTTGTTGTACTCGCCAGAATTGTCTAGCTCACCTTTGTTACAGAATCATTGAACAGTGTCAGTTTTTGTGTAGCTCATCTTTCGGTGATTTATTAGTAAGTGCACAAAACTTTCAGTTGTTTCTTGACATGAGAAGACAGAAGGAGGGAAACAGACAAATGTAGAGAAGTAGTTGAGATGTTTCTTCTTCTTCTCTCCCTTTACTACATGAGGAGTCTCAGGGACAGTTTACCCGGTTCCTTCAGTTCTATCGGTTGTGTGCTGAAGTCTGAGTCTCTGCAGATGTTTTCCTGTTCTCTGCAAAGTGTAGTGAAAAATGCTTGCTCCTCCTATCCATTCACTTAGAGAGAGAGAGAGGGGGGGGGGGGGGGGGGGGGGTCTGAGTGGAGAAAATGGGCAGCTGAATGCAACAACTTGACTACGATGGCAGTGGTGGAGGGTACCCACATGTTAACCTTTGGTTCTTGTCTCAGACGGAACGAATCATTGATTTGCGTCATAGACAATTTTAATAATGAAAATGTGTGTCAGAGCTGCTGCAAATTTTTGATAAGATTTATGTGCCATCCACATCGGTGACATAAACTACTTGGAATGAATTACGATTGTTATGCTCACAAGACAGATGACTGAATTTTCTTGCTGTTCAGGGAGCCTATTACCCAGAAACCCACGTCTACACCCCCTCAGACATCCAAGAGATCGTTGAGTTCGCACGTCTGTATGGCATCCGAGTGGTTGCTGAGTTTGATTCTCCAGGTAGGAATGACAGTTTTGACCTGTCAACCTCTGTTTGTCTTGGCCATGGAATGAATGTGTTGCTGTGTACTGTGTTGTGACCTGTCAACCTCCATTTGTTACAGCCATGGAGTGAATGTGTTGCTGTGTACTGTGTTGTGACCTGTCAACCTCTATTTGTCACAGCCATGGGAGTGAATGTGTTGCTGTGTACTGTGTTGTGACCTGTCGACCTCTTCTTTGTCACAGCCATGGAGTGAATGTGTTGCTGTGTACTGTGTTGTGATCTGTCAACCTCTGTCACAACCATGGAGTGAATGTGTTGCTGTGTACTGTCTTGTGACCGGTTGACCTCTGTCACAGCCATGGAGTGAATGTGTTGCTGTGTACTGTGTTGTGACCTGTCGACCTCTTGTTTGTCACAGCCATGGAGTGAATGTGTTGCTGTGTACTGTGTTGTGACCTGTCAACTTCTATTGTCACAGCCATGGAATGAATGTGTTGCTGTGTACTGTGTTGTGACCTGTCGACCTCTTCTTTGTGACAGCCATGGAGTGAATGTGTTGCTGTGTACTGTGTTTGTGATCTGTCGACCTCTGTTTGCGACAGCCGTGGAATGAATGTGTTGCTGTGTACTGTGTTGTGGCCTGTCAACCTCTGTTTGTCACAGCCATGGAATGAATGTGTTGCTGTGTACTGTGTTGTGACCTGTCGACCTCTTGTTTGTGACAGCCATGGAGTGAATGTGTTGCTGTGTACTGTGTTGTGGCCTGTCAACCTCAGTCACAGCCATGGAATGAATGTGTTGCTGTGTTCTGTGTTGTGACCTGTCAACCTCTATTTGTCACAGCCATGGAATGAATGTGTTGCTGTGTACTGTGTTGTGACCTGTCAACCTCTATTTGTCACAGCCATGGAATGAATGTGTTGCTGTGTACTGTGTTGTGACCTGTCAACCTCTATTGTCACAGCCATGGAATGAATGTGTTGCTGTGTACTGTGTTGTGACCTGTCGACCGATTGTTTGTGACAGCCATGGAGTGAATGTGCTGCTGTGTACTGTGTTGTGACCTGTCGACTGATTGTTTGTGACAGCCATGGAGTGAATGTGTTGCTGTGTACTGTCTTGTGACCTGTCAACCTCAGTCACAGCCATGGAATGAATGTGTTGCTGTGTACTGTGTTGTCATGAAGCAATGGAATACACGTGTTGCTGTGTACATAGCAATACAATAGATGTGCTGTCTGTTTAAGTATTGAAGTGAATGCTGTCATGTCTTTTACTGCAATAGATTTCATTACTGTGAGCTTTTTTTTTTTCTTTTGTGGGCGTAATGTGTTTCTGTGCGCAGTCTGTCTGTGCTGTTGAATATGTGACTGTGCGCAGTTCAGTTCAGAGGTTTTTTTACGTCTGTTCCTCATTGATGATATTAGATGATTATAAAAGGCAACAGAAATCACTGAGAATGTCAGACCTACTGTCTCTGGTCATTTTCTCTCACCTCTCTCCTTCACATGTTAGAATCCAGGCACTCCACTCAGAATACTGCTGCAAATACTTTTTTAAAAAATGACAACTGTCTGCCCAGCTCTGACTAGACAATAACATACGTGATGTCCTAATACACGTGTCATATAAGATATGGTCAGTGCTTTCAAAATGTGCAGCACCTCTACCTTTTCATTAATACCACCCTCTTAAAATTGGGCAGTCTAGTAGTACACGAGGGGCAGAGATTTTTTTCCCTCACATATACACCTAACATCACGAGAGAATTTCGTGTTAAGCTCGTGCAGCTTGGAAGGTCTGTGTTTCTCATGTGATCAGGCAAGTCTTCACTGACTGGTGCATGTTGGTCCCTCACATCATTAACTCTCAACAGCTTTTGAGATTTTTGCGTTTTGCATGACGGATGTTCTTTTTCTTCGTAACATTCTGCGCATTATTTCTAAAATGATAATCTTTTCATGATTAATGTGTCTGTTTTGGTTTTTTTAGGCAATATATTGCTTCAGATAACAAAAATGTTATTTTAAATACCATAATTCCGGGAAGAAAACTGTTGAACACTCGACTCGCGACAGTTTTGATCAAGAACTGATCATCTGGAAACATTTTACTCTGCTGTTTTGGTTGCAGTCATGCACATCATAGCCGTGTGATTTCAGGTACACAGGTAGAATAAGTGTGGAGTCCACAGGGATGTCAGTACGATGCTGGCCTCCATCATGGTGTTTATGACGCTGTGTGTTTTATTGTTCATTGGTCTTCTTATCAACATCCTGTGTGTGGCAGTAGCTTCTGTTTTTTTTTTAACTTTTAAAAAATCTCATTGCAAAGTGAGGCAACTGCAGGTGGAAATCTAAACAAATTTGAAAAATTATTGGTAAAGCTTCACGAAAAAAAAAAAACGTTACCAAACGAACAACAAGATGAAACATGATGCATTTCAACCTCTTAGGTCTTCTTCAGGCAAGATACACAACACTCAGGAAAAGGAAAATGAACGAGCAATCACTTATCTTCATCGAGTTTGGTGCAAGATTGGTGTTGAACCCGTCAAATTTTCAAATTTTTAAGAGTTATATTTAAAAATTGGTAATTAGTTAAGCTGAGATTGTTTATGACTTTCTTTTCCATCAATAGAACTAAACTTCTGAAAAGAAATGTGTATATCTCACTTTGAATTTTTTTGTTCTTCTTTCCATGTATCATTATATCTTCTCTCTCGCTGGTAATCAGTTGAATATGGGTTTGTTCATATTTTAGGACTAGAATTAAACTGCTAAAAAGAAAACATGTACCTCACTTTGAATGTCATTGCTCTTCTTTCTACCCATCATGTCGCCTCATGTTGACAGGTCACACCCAGTCTTGGGGTCAAGGTCAGCCAGATCTGCTGACCAAGTGCTACAGTGGGTCCTCTCCTAATGGTCAGTTTGGTCCGTTGACCCCACCCTCAACACCACCTTCCCCTTCCTTCAGAAATTCTTCACAGAGGTGGCCTCTGTCTTCCCTGACCACTACGTGCATCTGGGGGGTGACGAGGTCAGCTTCGGATGCTGGTCAGTGGTCTGTGTGTAGTGTGTGTGTGTGTGTGTGTGTGTGTGTGTGTGTGTGTGTGTGTGTGTGCGCGAGTGTTGGTACGTCTGTGTCTGTTTGTGTGTGAGAGTGTGTGTGTTTCATGTGTGCGTGTGTCTGTCTGTGTCTGTGTGTCAGTGTGTGAGTGTGTGGTGTGTGTGTCTGTGTGTGAGTGTGTGTGTGTTGGTGTGTGTGTGTGTGTGTGTGTGTGAGTGTGCATGTGTGTATATGTATGTGTGTGTTATTAGTATAACCTAAGGTTAGTGTGCATGTGTGTATGTGTGCATGTATTGAAAGTTTAATTAGTTTTGTCTAATGCCAGGGTTTTTATTTTATTCACTGCTGTTAGCATCAAGATCGTTTTGTTTTTAATCATTAAAAAGCCTCCTGCAGTGACATTAACATAAATTACAATCTGTTGTTTTGTTTCTTTCCTTCTTTTAACATTTTATTTTCAATTTTACCTGAGAGATGAAAATTTAAACTTGTGTGAACAGGCAGTCCAACCCAGCCATCACTGACTTCATGAAGAAGATGTCCTTTGGAACTGACTACGCCAAGCTGGAGCAGTACTACATGCAGAAGTAAGTAGGCTGTGCTTTTAAAGATTACTCTCCAGGGTTTTTTTTCCAGGTCATACTGCAGTAATGTGAACGCAGATTTTAGAAATACTTTAGAAAATAAGGAATAGAATAAACAGGCTTTTGCCACAGTCAAAACCTGCTGTGCTCTGAGCTGTATGTGCACAGTGAATAAGTGATGAAGGACGTTGACATCAACATTGGAACTTGGTTATTGATCATGGGTGCAAGAAGCCAACATAAATGGTACCAGAACTGATTTAGTTATGCACGCAAGAATGAAAAATAGAGAGCCAGAATTTGAGAAAAGAAAGGTACTTTGTAGTCTGGAATCTATGAAAAATGGGCGTGATCTATGTGCAGCTTGCTGGACATTGTCAACTCGCTGAAACTGGGCTACATCATCTGGCAGGAGGTCATCGACAATGGAGCCAAGGTGAGGGATAACATTGGTTCAGATGTTTATGAAACCAAGGTGAGTCAGAAACCAAGGTGAGTCATAGCATCATCTTGTTCACACACACACACACACACACACACACACACACACACACACACACACACACACACACACACACACACACACACTTGCACACATGCATAACATACACTGCCACACACACACACACACACATGGACCCATGCCCACACCACCACACACCCCATGCGCACATGGACATACACAGACATGTGCACATACATGCATGCAGGAGCATGCTCACGCAAGCCCACAGATCACACATACGCACACGCACACACACACACGCACGCACGCATCCACGCATGCACTTGGAATACAACTACAACACCACTTTACAGCAGATATCCCACGAGAGAATGGTCCAGACCCAGGATGAGGTTGTGTTGTTTAAGTGTACAGTCATTTTTTTCTTTTTTTTTATCATAACCGACACAATGTGTATTGTGTGGAATATCTCTCAGGTGAGAGCTGACACAGGTTGTGTTGTTAAAGTTGTACAGTCATTTCTTTTTAATCATAACCGACACAATGTGTTTTGTGTGGAATATCTCTCAGGTGAGAGCTGACACAGGTTGTGTTGTTAAAGTTGTAGAGTCATTTTTTTTTAATCATAACTGACACAATGTGTTTTTGTGTGGAATATCTCTCAGGTGAGAGCTGACACGGTGGTGGAGGTGTGGAAGGGTGGCTGGCAGAAGGAAAATGGCGGCAGTGACTGCAAAAGGCTACAAGACTCTCCTGGCTTCTTGCTGGTATCTCAGTGACATCAGCTATGGCTCAGACTGGACGAAATACTACACATGGATCCACACAATTTTAATGGTGCGTACCTGCTGATGCAGTTTGTAGGTTGTTTGGTGTCAGGAGAAGTCTTGATGTACAGACAGACAAAATGAAATTATGATAATAATGGAAGTAGCTTGGAGTCAGAACTGTTATACATGCACATGCACGCATGCACATGCACACACATTCATATGCACACATGTCAGTGACTTTACGGCAATGAAACTGTTAATGAACAGATCTGCAGTTAGGCTGAACAGAATGTTCCAAAAATCTTGCAAGGAGCTGGAAAAAAAAAAAAGCATGACATGTAACTCACTCCTTCCTCTTCTGGCTTTCCCCTCGGACAATGCATGCACTCCAAACCTTGCACATCATCATCCAACCTGCAATACAATGATTAACACCCCATCCCACTCCCTGAGTCTCCCCCCCACCCCCCCCCTTCCTCGCTACCCCTGTCCCTAAATGCTTTTTATAGTGGATTCCTTTCACACACACAGCAAACCTGCCTAGGCTCAGAATACGTCCTAGTGGTAGAACCCTTGATTTTCAGGTGTGTTAATGAATGCATTCGCTAGTGTGGACATAGCAGCATTTCCACAAGTAAGTTTCTCAGGTCCTCTTCATCTTTGTATTAACCAAGACAGGGTGTCTGATTAACTAACATACTTGGTCTGAATGTATAGAAATACGTATGTTTACAAAAATGAGGCCTGGTCATAAGTGATTTGATTCACATTTTGTGAATGTAACAATCTGTCATGTTATGTGAACATCATCATCAATGTGTCAAGAAATCTGAGGATTAGTTTAAAAGTAGGAAACCAAGGCGAATAGGAAGATAAAAAAAGAAAGAAAGAAAAACATAGCCACTAACTAACACAGCTGTTGCTTTAGCAGTGGTCAGGGGGTCACATTATCCGGGGTATCAGCTTTTGGGAATATGCCTTAGATTGGTGTTTGACACTTTCTGTATTCTACATGACATCATCAGTCATCATTCCTACCATGCTCAGTCAAAGTATCTTTGTTTGCTGCTGTTGTTGTTGCTGTCCCATCTTCCTAGCCACCTCAGTGACACTACACCCACACTGTGTCTTTTGTTGTTATTGTTGCTGTCCCATCTTCCTAGCCACCTCAGTGACACTGCACCCACACTGTGTCTTTTGTTGTTGTTGTTGCTGTCCCATCTTCCTAGCCGCCTCAGTGACGCTGCACCCACACTGTGTCTTTTGTTGTTGTTGTTGTGTGTCCCATCTTCCTAGCCGCCTCAGTGACGCTGCACCCAGGCTGTTCACCCCGATTCCTCATCCACAGCCCTGGCATGACAATCCACAGGGAGCAGTCAGTGTCAAGTCATCATGAGACAACTCATTAGAGGAGACACTGCACTGCTGCCAAGTCACTTAGGTGGTGTTCAGTGGCGCCCGTTCTGATCCGACATGTGCAGGACATCACCTACTAAGCCCCCTACTGATGACTAAAATTGCCTAGTTCCAGAGCCAGCGTAAGTGAGCTTTCCCTCCGGAGGGGGTGCTACCACGTCTGTTCAACGACGGTCCCCATGAATTTGCCATTACGGATGACCCCAACAGAATCAAACACAGGCCATAGACATGGAGAGGTAATTGAAACTGAGGTTACCATAAGAACAAGGCATGAATAGCCACAGAATTTGAGATTGTTTTTTTGATGCTGATGGACGAGGATGATGAAGAAGATGATGCTGTAGATTTCCATTCTGGTTTGAGACTGCATGACAGGGCTGTACTCTGTTTACTGTCATAACATATCATCCGCATCAACCAGCCCCAAGAGATACAGACACCTGCAGTGTTGGCCAGGAAATTTTAGCAACATTCTCAGGGATGCATCCTTTAAGTGGATGAAACTCAACTGCATGGTCCAAGTCTTCTGTAGCAAATTCAGTGGGTAGGAGCCGGTCGGGACAGAAAAAATCCCTCAAAAAAGGCTCTGATGGGAATCAAACCCACAACCTCCCAGACAGGAGTCTGCAATGCTAACCACTTGCCTATGGTAGTTTGCCCACTCAAGATGTCTATCAAAAGGAAAGGAAAAACTTGAACCGTCATTTTGGGGGAATCCATAACAAGATGAAACACACTCTGTTAAAAAAGGCATGTTCCTGCACCGAGGAAAAGAACACTGAGCTAACTCTGTCATGGCACCATGTAGTGAACACACTGAGCTAACTCTGTCATGGCACCATGTAGTGAACACACTGAGCTAACTCTGTCATGGCACCATGTAGTGAACACACTGAGCTAACTCTGTCATGGCACCATGTAGTGAACACACTGAGCTAACTCTGTCATGGCACCATGTAGTGAACACACTGAGCTAACTCTGTCATGGCACCATGTAGTGAAACACACTGAGGACACTGAGCTAACTCTGTCATGGCACCACGTAGTGAACACACTGAGCTAACTCTGTCATGGCACCATGTAGTGAACACACTGAGCTAACTCTGTCGTGGCACCATGTAGTGAACACACTGAGGACACTGAGCTAACTCTGTCATGGCACCATGTAGTGAACACACTGAGGACACTGAGCTAAACTCTGTCATGGCACCATGTAGTGAACACACTGAGCTAACTCTGTCATGGCACCATGTAGTGAACACACTGAGCTAACTCTGTCATGGCACCATGTAGTGAACACACTGAGCTAACTCTGTCGTGGCACCATGTAGTGAACACACTGAGGACAATCCCTCCGATGCCTGTCTAGAGATTGAGGCAAAGTTAGCACTCAGCTCTCCAATTTTTTTTTCTTTGGGGAGGTGGGGGAGGAAGGGCAGGGGCGGGAGAGCATCCTGATTTTGTGACCATGTTTCATGCGGAGTCAGGATATTGCATTTGTTTGGACAAGTATATATGAGGAAAAGGCACCACTGGACAGCGCCAAAGTGACTCGGCAGCAGTGCAGTGTCTCCTGTGGTGGACTGCTTCATGACAATGTGACATTGACTGCTCCCAGTGGACTGCCAGGGCTAGGGTGGGACGGGCCTGGCTGTGGCTATGATGATCATTTCACAAGATCTGTACTTCACGCGGCTGATTCTTCTATTCCCAGATGTTCATGTGTTACTACATCTAAATATGCAGGGAACTTGTGGTGGACAGACGAGTGTGAAAGAGCAAAACAAGAAAAGATTTCTAAGTATAAAATCTATCTCTGCAGTAGATCTCCATCTAAACTCAGAGATTCAAAGGTGGCTAAATCAGCATATAACAAAATATTAGCCAAAGCAAAGTGTGAATATTGGTCAAGCTTTTGTGAGGAAGAGGTAAGTTCTCCTTCAGATAGGAGTAAAAATATGAAGAAAATTCGATATATGAAGCACGGGGTTTTCACTCCTAAGTGCAAAGTAACATTTGAAGATAATAAATTTCCAACAGCTTATCAAAAAGCGGAAAAGTTTGCTGATATCTTTTCAGTAAACAGCAGACTAGAAGGTCTTTCAAGAAAATGTAAGTCTTACAGACAGGACCAGGAAGCTAAACTAGAAAAATAAAGATCCAGAATCTAACGATGACTTATACTTCAACTCTCCTATTACGTTTTTGGAACTAAAAGAAGGAATCTCAACACTAAGTAATAAAAGAACAGCTGTTGGCCGTGATGAAATTTCCAATGAAATGCTGAAACATTTACCAGATAATTGGGTGCAGTATCTTCATAAAATTATGGAAACATGCTGGAGTGAAGTAAATTACCAGCCGTGTGGAAACATTCAATTATAGTTCCCATACTTAAAAATGGCAAACCCTGTAGAGATGTCAACAGTTACAGGCCAATCTCTCTTACTTCACACACATGTAAATTAATGGAAAAGATAGTAACTGCTCGCCTAATTCACTATTGTGATAAAAAACAATGTTATTCCAGTCCATCAAGCTGGTTTTAGGTCGGGAAGATCTACAACGGATCACTTGGTAAAGTTTCTACCAATATAAAACGCCAATTTGCTCGTAGGCAAAATGTGCTGGCAACATTTTTTGACATTAAACGAGCCTACGATCAAGTGTGGCACGCTCAATTGTTATTTAAACTGAAAAGAGCAGGTATTTGTGGGAGAATGTTTTCGTTTGTAAAAGATTTTCTTTCCTGTAGAAACTATTGAAACAAGAGTTGAAAAATGCATATTCTTCCCAGAGAGGTTTACATATGGAGTTCCCCAAGGATCCATCATTGCTCCTTATCTTTTCAGTATTATTATGATATCAGATCTTTCTAAGAAGATATCAAAGAATGTTGGGATTGTTCAATATGCTGATGACATTTGTATTTGGTTGGATGCAAAATTGAAGTCTATTTCAAACAGAAAACTGAAACAAATTCAGATCTGTTATCAGTCTGAATTAGATAAGATAAGTGCTTTCTTTACAGAGAATGGTTTATCTTTATCTGTTGAAAAAAAACTCACATGATGGTATTTAGTGCTGGTGACCCTCCCAGAAGATTACCTAGTTTCTTTATTGACGGAGCTGAGTTACAATTCAAAGACATAACAAAGTTCTTAGGTGTCTATTTTACATCGAAATTATCATGGAAATTTCACATTGAAAACAGTCTATCAAAAGCTCAAAAAAGCTTAAATTTGCTTAAAATTATAAGCAGACAAAATTGGGCTAAAGAAACAAAAAGCTTGACTCTTCTTGCAACATCTTTGGTTAGATCAAAGCTGACTTACGGCCAAGAAGTTTATTTTTCTGCTCCTAAATATCTTATGAAGAAAATACAAAGTATTGACTCTAAAGCATATAAATTAGCTTTGGGAGTTCCTGTCCACACCCCGACTATTGCTACATATGGGGAGGTTGGTGTTCTACCTTTGAACGATTATCGAGAACTGTCTTTCAGCTAAGTACATTATAAGAAGCAGTGCTGTTGAAAATGTCAACGTGAATGAAAACGTACTTAGATCAGATCTTCACTTTCCAAAAAGAGCAAGGGCCATAAAATCTTTGACAACAATAGCCACTTATACATCAGATATTCACAGTAGATTAGATCTGAAAACTAAAGATATAGGTAAGCGTTCGATTACGTCTCCAATTCCTCCATGGGAACTGAACAGAGCAGATTTTGACTTCTCCAATGACGATCTAAAAAGAGTGATAACCCTCATCTACTTGCTGCTTCTTTTCGCTCTCATGTTCATTCAAATTATTCTAACCATTTGAAGGTATATACCGATGGTTCTCTTATTGACACTAATGTGGCTGGTGCTGGGTTTGTAATACCTGGTCTAAAGAAAGAAAAATCGTTCCATATTGGTGCAGGTCATTCTGTTTTCACCGCGGAACTGGTAGCCATTCTCATGGCACTGCGATACATTGTTAATCTTCCTATGGTTATATTTCCAATACTTTTTTGTGTTGACTCTAAGTCTGTCTTATTCACACTGAAATCCATGAAGTCTAGAGACAGATGTGACTTAGTAATTGAAATTAATCATCTCATACATTTTCTAATTCAAAAGGGTTCCAGTGTAACATTACTTGGGTTCCATCACATTGTGGTATTTATGGAAACGAATGGGCAGACAGAGTAGCTAGAGGAGGTGCAGGACAAAGTATTCGTTGTGAAAAAACGTTTATATTCTTTGTCTGTAAAGGAATGCTATAATCTTTTGGAAAAAGACACCAAAGCTCGTGTGGGTTATAATGCAAATCGGCACACCTCTTACAGCATGTCTTTGTTGAACGTTTTTCCAAGGAAATTTTCCAGTTTGTGTTTTAGACTTAAATATAATTCATTAAAATGTAAATATGTTGATACTGCAAAAATGCATATGTGGGGAAAGACTTTTGACATTTCATGTACTATTTAACTGTCCCACTATGCGGCAGTACCTACCCAATTTTCAGTTGCCAAATAATCCTACAATGATGATTTTAAGACTCTGATTTCAAATAATTCATTTTTGGCTAATGTATCAAAATATTTACTTCGCAGTCCTATCAGTACATTAGTATGAGATTTCAGTATTTTCCACACACACAAAACACACACATACTCACACATACACTTACGCACAGACAAAACACACACACACACACACACACACACACACACACACACACACACACACACACACACACACACACATATATCACACACACACTAATAATAATAAATGAATACACACACACACACACACACACACACACACACACACACACACACTGAAAATGTTCCATCCTATGCTGCTGTCCCTCCAGGCACAGAGGCCCAGAAGGCGTTGGTGATGGGGGGAGAGCTGGCCATGTGGGGAGAGTATGTGGACGACACCAACGTCCTGTCTCGACTGTGGTCAGTAGGAGTCTGTGTTCGTTTGATTATGTTTCAAAACTGTGGTCAATAGGGTGTGTGTTTGATTGATGATGTTTGAAACTTTGGTCGATATGGGTCTGAATTTAGTTGATAGTGTTTAAAACTTTGGTCAGTGTTGGTCTGTGTTTAGTTGATGTAGTTGATGGTGTTTAAAAGTTTGATCAGTATGCATGTATGTTCAGTTGTGGTGTTTTTTTAACTTTGGTTGGTATGGGTCTGTGTTTTAGTTGTTGGTGTTTAAAACAATGGTCATTATGGGTTTGTGTTTAGTTGATGGTGTTTAAAACAATGGTCGTTATGGGTTTGTGTTTAGTAGATGGTGTTAAAAAAAAAAAATGGTGGTTATGGGTTTGCATTTAGTTGATGGTGTTTCAAAACTATGGTTGGTATGGGTTTGTGTTTAGTTGACGGTGTTTCAAAAACTATGGTTGGTATGGGTTGTGTTTAGTTGATGGTGTTTCAAAACTATGGTTGGTATGGGTTTGTGTTTAGTTGATGGTGTTTAAACAATGGTCATTATAGGTTTGTTTTTAGTTCAAGGTGTTTAAAACTGTGGTTCGTATGGATCTATTTTAGATGATGTAGTTTAAAACTTTGGTCAGTAATGGGTCTATGTTTAGTTGATGGACTTAAGTCAGTATGGATGATGTTTGAAACTTTGGTCACTATATGCCTGTGTTTAGTTGATGGTTTAAACCTTGGTCGGTATAGGTTTGTGTATGTTTTGATGATGTTTTGGAACTTTGATCACTATGGGTCTCTGTTTATTTGGTTGCCATTTTATCACTGTGGTCAGTATGGGTCTGAGTTTGGCTGATGGTATTGGTGTTTATGACTTAGTCAGAGTGGGTCAGAGTTCAGTTGATGGTATTGGTGTTTAGACTTTGGTCAGAGTGGGTCAGAGTTCAGTTGATGGTATTGGTGTTTATGACTTTAGTCAGAGTGGGTCAGAGTTCAGTTGATGGTATTGGTGTGTATGACTTTAGTCAGAGTGGGTCAGAGTTCAGTTGATGGTATTGGTGTGTATGACTTTAGTCAGAGTGGGTCAGAGTTCAGTTGATGTTATTGGTGTTTATGACTTTAGTCAGAGTGAGTCAGAGTTCAGTTGATGTTATTGGTGTTTATGACTTTAGTCAGAGTGGGTCAGAGTTCAGTTGATGGTATTGGTGTGTATGACTTTGGTTGGAGTGGGTCAGAGTTCAGTTGATGGTATTGGTGTTGATAACTTTGGTCAGTGTGGATGTAAGTTTGGTTGATAGTGTTTGATGCCTTTCACATTTCCATACAAAATATTTACCAGGTCGTTGCAGACTCACAAGTACTTTCTGCTTTCACGAGCAAACAAAATGGCCCCGGGTCTCACAGAATTATACGCAGTTTTTCCCCAAGGAGGAGAAGGAGGAAGAAGATCATTACCCCGCTAGACCCTCCTCAGATTTCAAGGATTTTTTTTTTTTTTTACAGTAAGAGCCCTGGACAAGCATGCACACAGTATCAGTTACCTCTTCCGTCAGCCAGTTCGTCGGACAGCTGATAGTACAGAGGAAGAGAGGTTCAGCCATTGTATGGAGTTGATTTTGAACGCCAACCCTCTCTGTTGCCAGGCCCAGGGCCAGCGCTGTGGCTGAGCGTCTGTGGAGTCCCAAGGACTACAACATGCCTCAGCTGGCGGAGGCCAGACTGGTGGAACAGCGGTGCCGCGCATGATCAGGTGAGTGGAGGACTGACCAGAGGTCAGTGCATGTCAACCCTGGCCATTGGCGTGTCTTCACCTTTGCTGCTTTTTGATGACTGACAAGAGTTAGTACTCACTGGAGGCCAGGCTGGTGGAGCAGTGCTGTCGCATGATCAGGTGAGAGGTTTAGGAGTTCTCCATGTGGGGCAAGATGGCTGTTAAATCGTATCATTAGCAAACTTTGAGGGATATATGTCATTCCCCTGTACAATTTTTCAGAGAGACTCAGTGCTTTCAATGCCTATCATGAGCCAAATACAAAAAAAAGTGATTGCTTGTTCTTCATATTTTCATCGTCCTGTATCTTATTTATCTTGCCTGCAGAAGACCTAAGAGGTCGAAATGCTGCTCGTTCTTCATTTTCATTGTCCTGAATGTTGTTATCTTGCCTGCAGAAGACCTAAGAGGTCAAAAACGTGCCGTGTTTTGTCTTGTATTTGTTTGTCTCTGTTGTTGGTGTGGACTCACTGATAATTCTTTTTCAGATCAATGGGGCCTGGTTAAAAGATATTGATGTGGGTTTATTTTTCAAAACATACTCGCTGACATTGAAATGTTATCTGTCTTTGTGTTTGTCAGACGAGGAATCCCAGCTGAACCTGTCACAGGGCCGGGGGTGTGCAGGGAGGAGTACCCAGGAATTTAAGGGAGGAAGACTGCCTCCAGCCCCACACACAACTCACACACACACGCACACACACAAATAAACACACAAATACACACACAGATACACACACACACACACACACACACACACAGAGACTCACACTCAGTCACACTCAGTCACACACACACACACACACACACACACACACAAATTCAAAACCCATATTCATGTTCCATGTTTTTGTAGCTTTCATGCTACTCAGAGACAATGATTTAACTAAGATTGTGACTGTGAAATGATGTGCCTCAGGCAGACCCAGGTCTTCTGTCAGTCAAAAGCATATTGATGATTGTCTAGCATTGAGATTTTTATAGCCATACTGATAGGAAAAACACTGTTGTGTAGATTTTCCTGAATGTGATAATTGACTGTTATGTTGCCATATCTGCCATGATTGCCAACAGTTAGTTACGTCAAATAATCAGGCGAATTTGGTGGTCTTGTTCATAATCTTGTTACTGGGCTGTGATTTGTTTTACCTGTTTTGTCCCTTTTGGGTGTTGTGATCTGTTTAGGTATCTTATTTAACCCTCTTGTACTCAGTTTCTCTGACTGCAAACTTCCCCTAGATATCAGATTCTTTAACAGGTTTCACCCTAATGGGTATGTGTGATCATTAACTTATGGGGAATGTATGTGAACCTCTAGGAGAAAGAAAATTTTCAGGACAGTTTTATAAAGAGCATGCACTTCACTTTGAACTATATTTTTTTCTGTCTTCTGTTTCTGTCGTGTCACTATCACCAAATTGTCACCAGACACGTGACATTTTATGATGACAATCAAGTTTACAGCATGAAAGCATGCACAGTCACTATGCTGATGCAAGTTGTTAGTGTAAGATGAAATTTGAGGCCTACCTGACGTGATCCATCTGCAGCCTGGCAGTACAGGTCCACTGGTTGTCCACCAATGTCATACAAAAACGTGTCACATGTCACACACAAATCTACAAAAAGAGGGCCAGGTGCGCCCTTTGCAGTTTGTTTTTGTCTTGCATACCTGTTTGTTTCATCAGCAGCAGTCTTGAAAAAAAAAAAAAGAAACAAAGGGGGTTTCAAACAAAACGAAAAAAAATCAAGTGGTGTAGCAGTGTCGGGTAACGAGTGAGCCGGCCCAGTGGGTTCCTGAAACTGATGGACCTTGGCCATGCCACATGTCGCGGGCCTCCATTTTGCTTGAAGTGCTGCCAGTGGAACATCGTATATCCAGGTCGCTTTGCACTTCACCGTCTTCTTCAACACCACTACCTACGTCTATATCACTTTCATTCTCCATCTCTCTTTCAAACGTCTCCACTTCCACAATAATTTTATCTGACTCCTCTTGCAAGTAGTCGACCATCTCGTTGTCATTCGTAGCAGACGCGAAAGCCACCATTGTGAAAGTCAGTCAGTTTCCATTCACAAAGTTACTCGCTGCGTTTGTGCCTTTTCTCAATGAACAGGCATGGGTCCATCACCCAAAAATAGTGCCAACACATGATTGGGCCATGCCCAAGTCTTCCTAGTTACTGTCTGTGACTCTGCATGTCTACACACATGATCACTGCGTGATGGAAAATTCCCACAACAGGTCCTGGTACGTCCCAGTATGGGAAGAACAGGCGCCTGACGTCAAGTCTCGGATTGTCTATGTGTTAAGTTAGCAAATGCAGACTGAGATCACTGTCCATGTGCTTAAAAAGGTAGCCTTGCAAGGAATAGAGAAACGCAAATCCTAATAACAAGAGGGGCAACTTTTATGGTTTCACCAGAAGTAACTTTCCAAAATTGCTTTTTTGTTTTGTGTATGTACTTGGTTTTTGCTTATTTGTCTGGTCAACATTTTTCATTGTTTTGTTGTTGATGTTGTTTACATGCTTTTTTATGCAAAGTCTCACCAATTTTTCACCAGTTTATCTCGTGATCAGTCGGCAAACATTAAATCGGGATTTGATTTACTGCCGATTTATTATGATGATTTTGCCTCATTTCCTTTCCCTCTTGTCAGGCTTACAGACTGCTGCTGGCGTAATTATTCTGAGCAGCTTGCTGTATTTGTTTGACCTAATACCTTATATATTTGGAAGAGTATAATAGCCCGACCAATTATCTGTGTACATATTTGTGTGTGTGTGTGTGTGTGTGTAAGACCAATTCTGACTTCAAACTGCCCTACCTGTTCTGACTTCCAATCATTCTATCGATTTTGACTTCCAAGGATACTACCTATTTGTGACTTCCAACCTGTTCTAACTCACCCCCACCACACCCAGTCTCCATCTGCACCTGGATTTAATTCAACTGAACAACCTCACCACCCTAATACCTCCTGTCCAACCCCCATACCAACAGTTACAGTTTGTCTCTAACATAGCAGACATGCCTACCATCAGGGATTAGCCGTATTTGTTACGGAAAAAGCATCAAAATCGAGGTTATTCCAGACCTTACGGTCAGGGATCGCGTGTTCCAGGGGAAAAAAAAACGAAAACGAGTGGGACAATTTTTCACAGAGGGACAAAACTGGATGACAGTTAGAATACTTGAATGAAGCGCTGTGCGCATGCTCACACGGCCATATCCGTCAACGAAACATACTGAACAGAGCCGAGGTTCAGAAAAAGCGTGCTGGACCATCAAACATGGCTAGCATCAAGACTACGAAGCAAGTGTGCAAGACAGATGATGAAGATACTCAAAATGGACCTCATCCATAACATGCAATGTACATAGTGTAAATAGAGGTAAGTAGTTTTTT
>JADBJO010006588.1:84174-89174 GCA_016801955.1 Conus betulinus
TAATAATGATAAAAATAAAAATAAAAAATAAAATAATAAAAATAAAAATAATAATAATAAATAATAATAACATTCAGAAAGCATTTACTGTTGTTTTAATGGGCAGCTCTTTCAATTATCATTGTGTAATCATGCAAACCGCATTCTCTCATTACTTGACTCGTCTAGTCAGTATTGTGTAAGTAGTACAAAGCGCTTTTCGGTCATACAGAACTTGTTCAATCATCACTGAGCAGTGACACACTAATATTACGTTTCCCATGCCCAACTCTTCCACCCTATACTGGTAGATACACATCTGTTTGAATTTTTCCTTCCGTCCTAACCCTTTCATTCTGTCGCTAAACGAGATACATTACTTATTTTGTTTTCATTTTTCAATGAACAAGTCACCTTCTCTCGCCGCGATTCAGTGATAACTCGTTCATCTTGAACAAGTAGAAGAAACGATACTTATCGTCATACACAACTCGACCATCCAGTTTCGGTAAAATGAGATATCACCACTTTTCCATGCATAAATGAAATCCGTTCTTTCGTTTATAACTCAACATGCTACACCAGTAAGCAGAATATGCTATGGTTTGCATGCACAATTCCTTCTTCCTCCACCAGTAAATCATCAAACAGCATATACTACTTTTCCATACGTCAAGCCTCATCTACAAATAAAAATACACATTTTCTTCACGCGCTGTTCATCATACAAAGATCATGGAAAACTACGATTCAAATGGCAAGATATGCTATTTTTGCCTTCTCTAAAAATAAACCTGTGATAGCTGCCATTTGCAAATCTGCGCTCCCAAAGACAGTGGGCTAAGCAAATCTGCGCTCCCAAAGACAGTGAACTAAGCATTACAGAAAGGGAAAGGAATCCCTAGCATTTCACGCACCAATCAGAAAACGCTACTAGTTTATGTTGCATGGAAAATAACAAGATTGTTTTTTGTTTGTTTGTTTTTGTTTTTTTTTGTTTGTTATTTTGTTTTTGTTTTTGTTTTGGTTAGTGTTTCCTTACTTCCGACCTCTAGCCTGAAAATAATTTTTATTTCAAAATCGAAGATAAAGTGAATTTTAAGCATACGTTGAAAGAGACGTTCAGTTCAGTTCAGTGGTTTATTTAATGTCTTTTCATCGCCAGATGATATTAGACACTTGAAACAGACGTGTGCTTGTTTAAACATCTCTCTCTCCCTCCCTCTCTCTCTGTGTATCTGTGTATCTCTGTATCTCTCTCTCTCTCTCTCTCTCTCTCTCCTCGCGCGCGCTGAGTGCGAATCACACGTAAGATGGGACATTAACGGCGTGTAAACCGTTCCTGACCACCATCACGCAGCGCCCAGAACACGGTGACCCTCTGACAGTTCATTGTCTGTATGGCCAACAGCTTATAGGAGAGGCCACTTTTTACCCTATCTATCTATCTATCTATCTATCTAATCTGTGCGTCTGTCTCTCTGTATGTTTGTCTATCTATCTATCTATCTATCTTTCTGTATGTCAATCTATCTATCTATCTGTCTATCTATCTATCTATCTATTTACTTATCAGTATGTCTATCTATCTGTATGTGTGTCTATCTATCTGTCTGTCTGTCTGTCGGTCTGTATATATGTCTATCTGTCTGTCTATCAATCTATCTGTCTTTCTGTCTGTATGCATGTCTATCTATCTGTCTTTCTGTCTGTCTGTCTCTCTCTCTGTCTGTCTATCTGTCGGTCAGTCTATCTATCTATCTGTCCATTTGTCTGCCTGTCTATCTGTCTGTCTATCTATCTAGCTATCGATCTATCAATCTATCTATCTGTCCGTCTGTTTGTCTGTCTGTCTGTCTATCTGTGTATCTGTCTATCTATCTATCTGTCTGTCTGTCTGTCTGTCTGTCTACCTGTCTGTCTTTCTGTCTATTGATCTATATGTCTGTCTGTCTTTCTATATATCTATTTGTGTGTGCGTGCGTGCATGTGTGCTAGAGAGTGTGGGTGGGTGGGTGCGCGCGCGCGCGCGCATGTGTGTGTGTGTGTGTGTGTGTGTGTGTGTGTGTGTGTGTGTGTGTGTGTGTGTGTGTGTGTGTAGGGGGGGTTGTAATTCAGCAAATCCAGTACACTTGCTCGCCACTTGTGTTTGGTAAGACATTTCAAACAAACGTTCTCTCACGGAGAACAAGAGAACTAAACTATCCCGTAGACAAAACTACGGCACACACAGAGAGAGAGAGAGAGAGAGAGAGAGAGAGAGAGAGAGAGAGACAGAGAGCGAGGAGACAGACAGAGGACAGACAGGCAGACAGAGAGGGCGTTGAGACAGAGGTAGAGACAAGGACAGAAAGAAACTGCTACAGAAAGACAGAGAGACAGAGACAGAGACCGAGAGAGAGAGAGAGAGAGAGAGATGAGAGAGAGAGAGAGGAGAGAGAGAGAGAGAGAGAGAGAGAGGAGAGAGAGAGAGAGAGCATAACGGTTGTGTGGATATTTCATTTTGTGCTGCTTGATTTTTTTTCTGCTGTGACCAGAAGGCATCTCCTTCCACCTGTTTTGGATTTCTAGAGTTTTTCCTGGTGCTGTACCTTAAAAACACAATTCGCTTACTTCCCCTGGACCGTTTGTGCGCTTTCAACAACACCCTCCCTGTCAAACGACCAATACCCCGATTATAATTTTACAGTGTATAAAATCGACAGTCCTGGAGCCACTGGGTAATGTAGCCGATCAAAACGCATGGAATGTTCTAGACAGTTTAAGAGCCATTATATAACAGCCGATCCAAACGCATCTTAATGTTCTAGGCACAAAATCTAGAACCTTATGGCGCTCTCTGGACTTTCCAAAAGATCCTGCGGCTATCTGGAAACTACCAGAACCAGTACGTACTTCTGCCACCCGTATATATGTCAGCTGACACAAATACACTGTGACGAGGAGCGATTTAACATGTTCAACAACACTAAAATAATCATATATCTCTCTGAACCTAAAAGATAGGCATGCACACTTCATCTGTTTCTTACCCAGTTCAATTTCGTGTCTCGTTTGTGACATGTCTTTTTTCTGATTCACGATTCAAATATAACATGCTTACTGTGTGTGTGTGTGTGTGTGTGTGTGTGTGTGTGTGTGTGTGTGTGTGTGTGTGTGTGTGTGTGTGTGTGGTGAGTGTGCGCGCGCGCGCGCGCGCACGCGTGTGTGTATTGTGTGTATGTGTGTATGTAAGACGCTTCCCGCAAAGACAAAACGGAATTCTTAAAAAAGAAAAAAAAAATGCTGAATTTAGATATCCACAGACGTTGCTGTGCTTAAAAAACATTTACTTCTCCAAATTAATGAGTAAGTCAAAGTTTAGTCTGTGGAACCTTTGGTTCGGAAAGCGAGGGGCTGTGTGTTTTATGTCGGTAGCAGAGTGGGGGTGTTGGGCTTGACTTCCTACCGCATAAAGATAGTATTTACAGCGTTCGCGAGAAATACTACCACAGTTTTCAAAACATAAGCTGGACGCATCACAGTAGTGTCTGGAGCATGGTAATAGACTACTTACAGCGTGTGAGAACCGATCCTGCACACGCACTTTTTTCCATGCACTTCATGCTGGCTCCTCAAGGGCGATAACTGACAAAACAACTCCGTGTGTTGCCTACAAGATGTCTTCCACTTGTGTGTGAAAATGTGGCCACACGCCACAATTGGGCTTTTGCAATTAACACTAAAATATAATCCATGCATACGTTTTGAGGCCTCCCATATTTTGATCCAGCATTTAATGTTGAACTGATAATGGATCAAAAGAACAAGTCCCCACCAATTATTTCCCTGTGTTTTGGAGGATTTTCACCGATGAAATCACAATCTTCAAAATACATGACGTTCCACTTAGTTGACGTCACATTTCAGACCTTTGCACTCACCCGTGACCTTATCTTTGCGCCAGCTGCTATCCCCCTCCCCCCTCCCCCCTCCTTCCAATATTCCCACTCCTTTGATTTTAATATGTCTGCTTTGAACCACCTGGCTTGTACCTTGATGGCCATATGAAAAAAAAAAAAATGAGGAAAATCAACTTTCAGACACAATAAAAATTCTCAAAACAATCTAATTGCGCCAGTCTATAAATACTCGACTCCTTAAGCAAGGCCTTGCGCGCATTCATTTTTTGGTGTGCAGCCTCTGTGACCTACCCGCTGCGGAGTGTGTCAAAGCTGTCGTCTGTCTATCACACATCCTACACACTGCCCCGTCTCCACCCCCCCCCCCCCCCCCCCCCCCCCCCCCAAACCACACACACACACACACACCTCCACCCCCGGTCCCAAGTGTTCTATCGTCCATGTTCCAGATTCCGGATTCTGGACTCGTGTCGGACACGGTGTACGGAAGCCGAACTGTTCGATTGCCTTGAGCTCTGAGTTAGTCTAGTCCGAACTCTGCAGCACATGACACGGGGAATGTAGATAGGAATGAGGGTAAGGAAGGGAGAGGTGGTGGGAGCAGAGGCGGATGAGGGTGGGGCGGGGTGGGGGGTGGGGTGGGGGGGGTGGAGAGGCAGTTGCGGCTGGAGAGCTGTGCGCAGAAGTGTCTCATTTGGTTCAGAGGTTGTGGGCTTCCACCGGTAGGGTTTGAATGGTGAGTTTTACAGTGACTCTATCTACACCGCTCAAGACTTCCGACACCATCAGTCAGTCACACACTGTGACGCAGTTTACTGTGTCCTTTATAGGGTGTAGCGCAAGTAGAAGAGGTGTGATTATTTAAAACAAACAAACAACAAAACAAATTGAGTACTTATATTGAATATTCTTTTCGGGGGTTCTCGTCTCGAAATACTCCGAAATACACAGAGCAGAGAGGTGTGTGTGTGTGTGTGTGTGTGTGTGTGTGTGTGTGTGTGTGTGTGTGTGTGTGTGTGTGTGTGTGTGTGTGCGTGCGTTCGTGCGTGCGTATATGTGTTGTGTCTGACTGTCTGTCTGTTTGTCTGTCTGTCTGTCTGTCTGTCTGTCTGTATGTAT
>JADBJO010006588.1:94174-96674 GCA_016801955.1 Conus betulinus
AAAGGAAAAAGGATGTAGGGCACAAAGATGAAAACATATGACGGTTTACAATCGGGGAAAAAGATTTTTCTCTGTGACTTAGCTTTAGAAACCAAACCTATCTTGTTGGTATGGACGATTAAAAGCGCTGTAATCTGAACAGGACAGGAGAGAATTGCTGAAACTTTGCCTTTTTCCCATCACTGTGCTATTTTACGAATGTGTATATGCCTAATGATATACTACCATACGCCAAGTTCCTCACAAGTAATACTCACCAGCATCACCATTGATGTACTGATCGGTTTGTCCCGCAGAAAGTGGCCAGCTTTATAAGGAAGAACGAACGCAACATCAAGATCGGCGTTGTCGCTGCCAGACTTATCGGCAAGCGAAGCGCGGAAACCGCCCTGTCCGCCGGACAAGGATGGCGATGGCATGGACCAGCAGACCGCCGCCAAACAGCTGAAGAAGCTGCAAAACTGGAATGTCCGCAGTTCGGCCTGCAGGGCCAGAAGTTGTCCAAGGCCACGGTGATCCAGGGCTTCGATGCCGTGGATGGTGAGTCGCTGGCTGTGTTGAGATCATCCACTTTACCCTTGTCGGAAAAGACGGCTGTGTTGATGCCTTGGAAATGGGAATTTCAGTGAGAAACCCGGTCTTTTCAACGCTAAAAATGGTTGACCTTGGCCAGGCGAACCCTGATCCTGACCCTGGTCAAATCCAAGCTATATAAAACCTTGTTTCGTTAAAAAAAATCGTTGATGAATTATGTTTGGATTTTAGGCAAATAGATAGATAGATAGATAGATAGATAGATAGATAGATAGATAGATAGATAGATAGATTAGATAGATAGATAGATAGATAGGTAGGTAGGTAGGTAGGTGGGTAGATAAACAGATAGACATACGGATAATTAAACCGACAGATAAATACAGAGAAATGATTCTGTCTCGTGTACACACATTTACCTACATGCATTTGACATAGAATCATTTGGTACCACATAGAATTAAAACCCTAATTATCGTGAGAAGGATCGAACATTATCAACGCTCAGTCATTGATTGCATGAACACCGATATATTCCCAGCTGCTGGCAGTTAAGTCTGTGACTTTAACACCTGAATTTTATCCGTTAAACTATGTTTTTCTAGTGCATAATACGCTGTTTCCAATGCACAACATTACTGAACTTTTCAGATGTGAGTAATATAAATATTAATATTGCAGTTTCACACTCGATCCATTCATTCCCATGAATACGGCACTCAACATCAAATTGAGGTATCTAGGTCAAAATGTTGAGTCTACGTGACAGCAGAACGAAGTTTGCAATACACTACAACTATTACCATGGTCATCTCTTTAGTGCTGTCTCTGAGGTTTTTCAACTTGCTTGCGAAGCGTTCGAAATCTTGATGTTCTAACAACTGTATTTTTCTCAAATTATTCTTCGCTTCCTTTTTAGATGGAGACGGCTCCTTGACAGAAGCGGAGCTGAAGGAGTTTGAGAACGTCTTGGGTGAGTATCCCCATGTCTGCCTCTCCAATCCCTCTGTTGTACATGCATCATTTCTGATTCAAATAGATGTGTGTGTGTGTGTGTGTGTGTGTGTGTGTGTGTGTGTGTGTGTGTGTGTGTGTGTGTGTGTGTGTGTGCGGGGTGGGTGGGGGAGGTGCCTGTGTGTGTGTGTCTGTGTGTGTGTTTGTGTGCGTGTGTGTGCGTTGAGTGCTTGTGTGAGTGAGTGTGTGTGTATGTGTGTGTGTGTGTGTGTGTGTGGTGTGCGCGCGCGCGCGTGTGTGTGTGTGTGTTTTGTTGTGTTGGGTGTGTGTGTGTGTGTGTGTGTGTGTGTGTGTGTGTGTGTGTGTGTGTGTGAGCGTGTGAGTGCGCGCGCGCGCAAGGAGATAGAAGTCACAGGGCCAATCGCGCTTGTCTTCCATCAATTTTGAGGCTCGTGGAGTACAGTGTTTTTTAGTCTACAGTAATTCTTTAATCCTTGTACATCTTTTTTTTTTAATTTCCAGCTCATAGCTTCCATAGACAGTGTCTCTCTCACATTTCTACTTTTCTTCTTTAATTTCTGAACAAACTTTAGTCTATCACACCAATAAAAAAAAGACTTCCGCTTCGCCTTCACTTAGAGATCATTAGTGCTTTTTGAAGACGCTTCTCATGTAGGCTAGATGATCTACCAGACATCGGAAAATTTCTCTTTTTCGTTTCTGTGGAAGTATTCCTCATGCGCAGACAATCCAGATTCAGAAACAAAACTTGCTGTACCCCTTCACTGTTTCATACTGGTCCTGCCGACCTCCATTCAGGAGAAAGTTTTAAAGCGCGCAGAGCACTCGAGACCTAGTAGCAGATCTGATGAGCATTTCATAGAGCGAAACAGTTGTCGCATGCTGGACCTTCTTTAAAACATCCTAGAGCGCTCACTGGAGATTTTAATGGCAGGCTCCCATCTCTTTTAAATGCAGGTTTTCACCGGGAAGACCTTTCTATGAGGACATG